>BLXT01005114.1:163579-178210 GCA_019648995.1 Plakobranchus ocellatus
TCATTTTATTATTGTACATTTGATTATTTTAAAAGGTTGGTTTAAGATTCTATGTGATCGAGCTCTTCCTGTTGATTCCTTGACATTGGTTCGTATAGATTCTAGGTTCAAGTTCTTTACGCTTACTGAGGTTTCCAACTGTTCGATTCTTTAAAGGTGATTCAAATATCTATGTGTGAGTACTTTAAGTGTATCAAGCGCCTGAAAGGTTAGAGGGTTGCAATCATGAAGCACAAAGTTTGATTCCTCGTTTTGAAATGAGATCAAAGGGTCAGCCACGCGGAACACTGACACTACCGTGTAAAGTCACATTTCGTCCTGGTTTTGATGTTATTGGGCTTACAGTGTTTTGAATATAAACTTCGACATGTCTAATTGATACTACAGTAAGACGTTTCGATTATCGGCATGCCGATACTAATATCTTACTGTAGTATCGATACTAAAATATTTATTGTTTTAGACCCAATAAACTAATGGCTAGTTGCTCTTCGCGCATATATTTTGTTCGCTGTTGGCGAGTGTGGGTGAGCAGTCGCTACAAGAGGTCCGGGTTAGAGATATTTATATGTGTACTCAGGTTTCTATATGTTCTAGTCTTTTATGTTGGTTCAAGACCTTAATGGTAATTAAAATGTCTAAATGTTCAACGCCTTTACTGTTCTTGTTCAATGTCTAATGATATTAAAGGACTTAACAATTAGACATTTTTGTTGATGTAAGTGTCGGGAGCAACACGATATTATGTCCTGGATTCTCTGAGTATATGGGTCAAACAAGAGCTAAGGTGATCAGACGACTTGAAAATCACATCGCTATGAGATAAGTTAAGAGTCTAGTCGCTGCAGTCACACCACAACCCGGTAAATAACCTGACTGTCAACGGCAAAGATTCTAAAGTCAGTCTCTCTCTCTCTCTCTCTCTCTCTCTCTCTGTCTCTCTCTCTCTCTGTCTCTCTCTCTCTCTCTCTCTCTCTCTCTCACACACACACAAATACACACAATTTCGCATTGAATGTTCAAATCTTCAGGCCTTTTTTTCAGGTCGTCTATAATCGTAAAAAAATTTTAGTATGAGCTCACGCATAAAAAACTATCTAAAGCGTAAGGCGTTTGAATACAAACACGATACTCATAGCATATCTGAAGAATTCATTATAATACCTACCAATCTTTCCAGGCCTAAGACCTAAACATTAATAAAGTAGGTTGTAACGTAAAAAAAGGAAATAAACAAGGGTGCATCCCACCAAAAGATAAAAGCGGTGTTACAGTTAGTTCGAGTCAATATAATTTCAAGACAAATTTATATCAGTTCCTAATGCTGCGATCGTGTATGTAAGTTTGTTAAATAAAATGCATTAACATACAGTAAACTCAACAAGATCCAAACTTTATATTTAAAAAAAAAAGTCGAGGTACAAATTGAACCTACAGCAGCTGTGAGTTTGTCCTAAATGACTTATAAATTATTCTTCCCGCCCTTACCACCTCGCACTCCGGTGTACCGGTAATTTTGTTTCCCTGTTCCATTTTTCATGAGAGCGGTTTTTTTTTTTTATGTTTACGTTTCCTTTTCCTAGTGAACTCGGTATAGCAAGCACTTATGGACCTTAGCATTCTAGTTTGTTCAGGAGCGAAACTTTATTAAGAAATTTTAAACACGCAATGACTTTTTTTTTGTGTTTATTACTCTTAGTTTCGACTCCATTTTCATTATAATTGCACTATGCGTCATTCATCTAGTGCTAGAGGGTAAACAACCACATTGTTATCGATACTAAAAGCAATTATTGACCAGAAACCGTAATACCTGCAAAAGTTACTCTTTTTTTCCAGACCACTCTCAGTATCTCCTGAAGAACAGTGTGACTTGTTCAAATCTACATTTCTTCCCATATCTCTCTTTCTCTCTCGGGGCGTCGGTGGCATAGTGGCAATCGAGTCCGCCCTGAGATCTGCAGGAATCCTTCTGTCGCGGGTTCGAGCCCCGAAACCAGCGCCCTGGCCTGACATAGGGCCCGAAAGCCTGAGATCACCTTGTTGTGGACTGGCTCTATACAAAAACCAAACCAAACCTCTCTCTCTCTCTCTCTCTCTCTTCTCTTCCTTTCTCTTTCATTCACACTTTTATTTCATTTATCTCTCCCAACTTACGTTAATTCACGTGCACAGTCTTACTTTTGTTAAAAAAGAGATTGCTTATAATTACTCATTCAGTTAAAGGAAACGTATATGTAAATATATGAACTGTTTACTGTGGAAAAAAATATGGAAATGCCAAAACATTTTGTTTTCCCTCTGTCTCTGCCTTTCTCTGTCTATCTCTATCAACTATTTATACCTCTCTCTTCCGCTCTCTCTTTCCCCCTCCCTTTCTCACTCCTACTCTCTGTCTACTTTCCTCCCGTTTCTGTCTCTCTAGCCATCTTCTTCCATTTCTTTCTCTTTCTGACGTTCTCTCTTTTTCTTATCTCTCTTTCTGTCTGTCTGTCTCTCTCTTAAAAATTTAATGAATAGATTTGAGAATGTTCAAGAGTTATTGTTCGGAGAAATTTCAACGCTGCTCGCTTACTTTAAAACAGTTATTTGTTAAAGTGAAGAATAACTAATTCTTTAACAAACAGTGTGTTGAGAATGAGTCAGTCTTTGATAACTACTTCTCTAATTCTTTGTCATTTCATTTATAATGGTCGATGGCTACGTTTTTTGAAAGGAGAGGCTTCAGTCAACACAAAGAAATCGTGTTTCTCCAGGAAAAATATGTTATTTTTGTCTGAAAAAAATCCTTTTGTATCGCTGCGTCAAAACACACAGTCTTACTCCATGTAAGCCAGATCTCACAAGAAAGATATTGGGAGAGAGAGAGAGAGAGAGAGAGAGAGAGAGAGAGATANNAGAGTGAGAGGAGGGGGGGAGAGAGAAAGAGAGTCTGTGCATGCCATATTATAATTCCTTTTTTTTAAGGGGAATTGTGTGTGTGTGTTGGGGGGAGGGTGAGGGCTATGTCAGCTGTCAGCTGTCAAACGACTTACCTTTAACTTTGGAAAGAAAGTTATCACGTAATTTGTCCTTTGCGATGATTAGACTGATACTTTTTTATTTTTTAACTAAAATATCGAAACGAATAACCTCAGTCGATATATCTTGCTACAAAGCTTATGTTTAGATCTCCATAGCCCAAAAAGCTTGAAAATACTTGGTCAGCAATTTTAGAATGCCAAAGATATAGGCTGGAAAAGTAGTATCAGCCAAAATGGCAAAGTATCAAAAGTATCATTCATGCCACACAGTATTTGGCTGATTGCTCTACTGATATTTGTCACGGATATCACCATGGGTTTTGGCTGCATCAGTGATACAAATTCATCCAGAAATGATAGCTCAAGTTTCACCTATTTTCCAGTAACGGTCGTAACAACTTCAGCAACTGGAAGGTGGTGTTAATTTGCATTTGCTTGTGCTAAATAATTCACTCATTATTGACGGCAAAGCAGCAACGCACACCGTTTTCAGTATTAAAAAAAAAATGTATAAGACTACTTTTCTAATTTCTTCTGAGCAAACTTTGACACGTATAAATTAAAACATCCTTTATTTATTTATTTTTTTTTTTTTTTGCATTACTTTAAACAAATGAAGAAAGCCAGTCTAAAAGCTGTTTTCTCTACGAATTCTGTGGCCTTTGCGATAAATCTAGAAATTAAACTAAATTTAACCTTAATACTTCGCTGAAGATGTGAAGACATAGTTCTATAGCATGGCTAAAGATGTGAAGATATAGTTCTATAGCATGGCTGAAGATGTGAAGACATAGTTCTATAGCATGGCTGAAGATGTGAAGACATAGTTCTATAGCATGGCTGAAGATGTCAAGACACAGTTCTATAGCATGGCTGAAGATGTGAAGACATAGTTCTATAGCATGGCTGAAGATGTGAAGACATAGTTCTATAGCATGGCGAAGATGTCAAGACATAGTTCTATAGCATGGCTGAAGATGTGAAGACATAGTTCTATAGCATGGCGAAGATGTGAAGACATAGTTCTATAGCATGGCGAAGATGTCAAGACATAGTTCTATAGCATGGCTGAAGATGTGAAGACATAGTTCTATAGCATGGCGAAGATGTCAAGACATAGTTCTATAACATGGCTGAAGTTGTGAAGACATAGTTCTATAGCATGGCTGAAGATGCGAAGACATAGTACTATAGCATGGCTGAAGATGTCAAAACATAGTTCTATAGCATGGCTGAAGATGTCAAGACATAGTTCTATAGCATGGCTGAAGATGTCAAAACATAGTTCTATAGCATNNNGCATGGCTGAAGATGTCAAGACATAGTTCTTTCGCTCTTGTTACTTAAATGTCTTGCATTGCATCGAATCCATTTTTAATCACCCCTATGTAGATATTTAGTATTTCATCTAATTAAATTTGACTTCTTTTACCACTTTGTGATCGATATTATTTTTGCTATGTTTAAGTACCTTTTTGTCGCGCGAAGTTAGGTATATTTTTTATGTTCTGTCCTCTCCAACAGAAAAGCAAATAGTGCTCTGTTCGCAACGTTTCTCAATCGCCATTTCTCGCGCCGCTTGTAATGAGCTGAAAAATACCCAAAGAAACCATGCATTTTTTTAAAGAACTTTCTTACTTAACTCATATAAACTAGTAGTATTGTATCTCAGCCAAATAAAAAGCAGTATCATCGTCCAAAGACTTAACACTGACAATACTGCTCTTTAATTGACTACGGCGGTATTTTACAATGAAAGTTCTGGGATCTCTGCTCGCAGAGAAATATTTGTGATGCGGCACAGGGAAACCAGGACAAACATAAAATTTTGATATATAGATATATTGGTATCAAATAAAAGGTCTGGTTTAACTGAATACAGTGCAATTTAAATTTTTTGTCTACCTTTATTACAGCCTAAGTTATGAGATTTCAAAGACCAAAAACTTTAAAAGAGTGAAACTGAGAAAATCGCATTTAAAGTTTTTAGACTTTTAAAGCAAAAATTTGATATTTTGAATTTTTTGTGAACGCAAATGCGATGCTTTACAGTATGCGCACGTCTTCCCGATTCGTTCTATTTATACGCATTATGTTTATTTTAAGAGAACAAAACAAGAGCTTTCATTTGATATGCGATATAGTATGGTGTGTTACAGCTGTGTCTTTCCACAAGAAGTCTGAAGTTAGATTTTATGAACACGTAACAACAACAATCTTGAGCAACATTGCACGATACTTACCTAAAAAAAAAAACCACAAAATAAATACATTTCTGGGTTGAATTTTACTTTTATATTTTGGGAAACATTAAATAAAAGACTAATCTTAAATATTTTTTTTTTAAGTTTTAAGGTTAATCGACTATTTTTGACGTTTTTGGTGATTTGATGTTTGCGACTTTGTTCTGGTTTTCCTGTGCCGCCACGCATTTATCTTGGCTCATCGTTAAATCACCTGATAATGGCAAAGTGTTTAAGATTCTCATATCTCGTGTTTAAACTTTATAATAATACCAAGTCTCAATGAAAGCTCTTTTTTTCATAGCAATGGTGAAGAGAGAGAACAATTTATAGCAGGACGAATATAAAGAATATGAGAACAAAAAAGCCAGAATGGTTCTGGTTGGCCGTAGAGTCAACTAAAGCTTTTGACACAGATACTGTGGGCACTAATTATTGCCAAGATCTTTATCTTATTCTAAAACCGATTGAGGCAAAATACTGAAAAGGATTTGATGAAATGACGCACTTATCGATTTCTAAAAAGAAAAAAAATACACCCTAAAAAATTCGATGTTTGTAACTAAAACTGGCAAAAATAGCTTTGTGAACCAAATATAATATGATAAAATATGAGTTTGATCCATATGCATTACAAAACGAATTATGATTGTGACAGAAACAAAAATTGGTCTGAAAAAAATTTGAAAATGCAGTTTCCGAAAACAGCCGTGTGTTGTTGAGGCAGATATTTTCTGCCGTCTTCCCTGTTCAATTACCTTGATACCCTCACTCAATACTTCAGACCGTTGCAATGAATGGATCGAGTAAAAAGTTACACTTCTCAAAATGCACAAGCTTGGGGAGTGAAAATTACAAACTAATGTTTCTCAAGTGTTTTTCACAAGCAGAAAACGCGTTCAATCATTTTTAATTAAAAAAAAACCCTCTGATTTTTTAAATAAAAACTTTGTAAAAAAAAAGCACCACGCCTTAAACTGAATTGTTCTCACAGCTTTGGTGGGATTCTGCTCTCTATAACTAATTAAAGAACAGAAATATACAAAACTGAATTTATGAAAGACATCCAATATTGGCTTTTTTTTTCAACATTTTGTACACGCTTCATAGTCTATCACGTAAACCTCTCATATTTTATATTAATTTCCACAACCCTATTATAATTAAATGCTCCAAATGAATCAAAATACTCTTTCTGTTAATAACGCAAAGTTTCTTTCCGTTTTACTTCAAGCTAAAAAAAAGTTATCAATTTGAAGTAGAGGGGGAAAAATGAAACCAGCATGGGCGGCGGTCTAAATGAAATTTTATAGCAATCAGCAAAGCTTACAATTTCTGTCATTTTCCTGGCCACTTTTTCCACATGAGCGAGAAATTTGGCGCGATCAAACGAACCAATGAACGTCTCGCCTGAGGCAGTTTCTTGGCCAGGAAAGGTGAAAGGCGCCAATCATGTCATTGCGGAGAAGACGAGATTTAATTTTGTGCGGGATTTGTACATAATCAGCACTATGGCTGTTGTCATTATTGTAGAGAAATGTATTTCCAACTCTAATACGAAGACTTCCAAAATATTTGGACTCTTCTTGCTTTATTTCCACAATTTCCATGTGATAGTTCGAGTTTTGCAAAAATAAGTCTGAGTGATCGTAAGTTTAGCTTATTATTATAATATATATATATATATATATATATATATATATATATATATATATATATATACACATGTGTGTGTGCATATATATATATATATATATATATATATATACATACTACACATATAATATATATTTTAAATGACAGAAACTCCCGATATAATGTTTTTAATTCAGAGAAACTTTTTTTTTACAACTTTATGTTGTTAAATTGATTTCAAGGAAAAACTACTCATTAAAAATTTCTGATATTACAATTTCTTGCAGTATCAAATAATATTAGAGGCATTTTGTAAAAAAATAATAATCATGAAAGTATCGTTTTGTTTTGGGATAAACCATAGCATGAAGTCAATACTCAGTGATATAATTTGTAGAATCATGCTTGAAAGCAAGCAAAAAACTTTTGGAAAATTGTCTGCGCACGAGAAAAGAAATACAATTAATTAGTTTATATCAACAAGAATAGGAAAAATCTCTGTGTTCAAAATCTGTTTTAATAATTCGAAGCATATTGGGGAAACATTTAGTGTGGCTGCACCCCATGGGTGAAATCAAAGAATCGAGTTCTAAATGTCGCCCAAAAATGATAAGACATTTGTTAGTATTTTAACACTAATATTTTTTTCTAGAGTAATATCGAAAAGACGCTAAAATCTCTGCATAAATTGGAACACGGTATTTGCAGTAAGGCGCTGCAAAAACTAGAAAATTTACGGATGTTACATTTAATTTTATTGAGAAATGCCAGATCTTTATTTTAGGTATGGCAATTTTCTCCAACATTTAATTTTTTAAACGTAAACTTACACTAATTTCAAAGCAAGTTCTAGGCTTTTTTTTTCAAATAAAAAACATAGTAAAGATTTTTTATTTTCAACATAGAGCCATTTTCTCATTTCTTATAGAAAAGGTGAAAAGAGAGGAATCAAGCGTTAAAGTCGATAGATGGACATCAGGCCCTTCAAATAGTATGGGTCTCTTATAAAATTTAGATCTAGGGTTAGTGTAATTGTCTCTAGGTGTAAATGCAAGACTCTAAGAGTATGATTTTAAAAAAGATAAACAAAACTTTGAGTAAATTTATTGACACAATATATCATTTCCTCCTTTCTTGCAGTTGATGCATTTAAGAGTGTTGGTGGAGCAACGGAAAGTGATCCTGTCCCGATATCTGCAAGGAAACTTCTATCACGGGTTCAGTTCGAGCCACCACAAATGACTGGCAAAAAAGTCTGAGATCAACGCTTAATAAACGATTTATATACACAACGCAAAAAAAGCATTCATTACCGCTAACTTTCTTGTGTTATTTACGTCTGTTAGCTTCCTTGTCTGTTTCACATAACTGTGGACTTAAATGACTGTTTAGCTTGGACGCCTTAAGTATTTTTTTCTCTTCGTAATAATAAAAAAGTAGGACTTCTTCAATAAAACGATACTTATTGCTTTAAGAGAAATGAAACATCTTTTTTTTAATGACACAGCATCTTCAGGACTGACCTCTGAATAATGATATTCTGACCAGTCCGAATCATGTGCCTGGTTTAAGTGCAAGTGGTCAATAGTTATGGCAGTGACCTACATTATGTGAATGAAATATTCCAGCAAATTGTGAGCACTGAGAACCGGACAACCGTTACCTTAGATTTTATTATCCCATACTGACACCAGGATACCAGTTTTACTCTGTATAGAATTTGCATAGCCTTTGTTTTTTCTGCTTAATGTGCGACGTCTTGTTTGTAAATATTGCTGTATTGGCTTGGGGGAACACGTAGGGCCTATGATAATCTTTAATTATTGTTGCTTTAGGTGACATAATCTGTTTAGAATTTCAAAATTCTTTTGTTGTTATCTGTTCTTAGGGCCTTCAAATTATGCGAAGAAATTTCTGAAAGATACCGATGCAAAGTTAGTTTTCCTGATACCGATTAATGATCTCAAGAATACTTTATTGATAAAGATAAACAATGCAGGAGAGGAAAGAAAAAAAAACACAATGAAATGATAAAGGATTTACTTTCTATTGACCTATTTTTCAAATTAAAAAAAGAACAATCTTTTACTGATTTCAATTAAAACATTAGTGGTGCAATATAGGTAGTGTCCTTTCTTATGCTATTAGTCGCGATTTTCATAAATATTTGACCATTTTTCTTCTTGTCGAAAACAAGGTAGTATTAACAGTATTGGTGCTGCATTCGCTGGATCCAATCACTGCTTCAACCGTTTGATGCTCAGTTTTACTTCGGTATTTATTTATTTTTGTACTTAAAGTTAGCAGTTTTGATACACAAGTTAAGCTTATGTAATCGAAGATTTCGAGAAAACTCGGAATAACCAAAATCTAATTTTAAGGGTGGACAAACAAAAAAATTTAGAGTAGCCCATCTGGATCTAATTCCGCCGATGTTATAAACAAAAGTGTTAAATCCACTCAAAAAAGCTTTCTATAAACTTTTAAACGCTTTTGAACGTCTGATATGATTTTTAGATGAGCACGCCATGGAGCCTAGAACTATTTGTAGCGCCTAATACCCTTCCTATAATGTTTTGCTCTAATTAGATTAGATTTCTCCCCTTTATCTCGATCATTTCTATTGCCTTATATATTCTAATTTTCTCCATACCTCTCTTCACTGATCTGTGGGGTTTATCGTTTTATTATCAATATATCTAATATGATTATAGCAAGTGCAAACAATAGTAAGAACCTTAGGGGCGAAACGTTTTAAAGTACACTTTGTGTTGTTTGACTTTGTTTAAATAAGCATTAGATTTTGTTTGTATTTTTACTCTTTCTCTCTCTCTCTCTCTTTCTCTCTCTCTCTATCTATCTATCTATCTATCTATCTATCTATCTATCTATATTTATATACAAATAAAAACGAATACAGTTTGTTTCGACAGCGAGTTTATGTTTATAAGAAAGAGAAATCGATTCCTGGTTCTGCTCATACATTGCACCATTTGAGCGAACTCTTCGATAGACAATATAGCTGACATTAAAGGTATTTATGACAGAAAAATAGCTTATTTCATATAGTGAATTTTGTAAGAGAACTATAGGTGGCATTTTCTACATTATTCTAAAAGAAAGATGTATTCCATCAGTAATTATACCTGCCCCGCTCTTTAAAAAAAACCACATTTAAGGTGCAAATAATGAAATAAATTTCATCTTCAGAGCTCGGAACAAGACGTCAAGCACCTACACATGAGTTTAATAACTAAGTCTTGGTTTTGGATGTTGACAAGTAGAGATAGAGGGTATTGTGCTGCAATTTTACCTTCTGTCACGAATGGCTTTATGAATATGTCTAGTTGAACACTGCTTGTGTCAAGTAGTTCTTTTAAAGAACTGAAATCAGCCAAAGTCTTGCCGAAAATTGACGGTATTAACTTAAATTAAGAAATATTTTAGAACTGCAAGGCAACTTTATACAGATTGTCAAATTCACAAACATCGGTGGTCAATTCGTCAGCGATCTCTCGAACAAACTCTCAATCATTCTTTTAAATCCAACGCCTGCAGCTTCCAGAAATGCTAGTTATAAAATACACAGTCATGCTAGTTAACTCAATATATTATATAAAATATTATGCAAGAAAAGACTAAAAGTTACCATCGTATATAAACACAGTTAGCTAAATATACTGACCAATCAAATACTCTCGTTTACCCTCTCCCTAATATTTTAAACATCTCCAGAAGTTTCTGGTAACATTTCAAGCTTATCTGATCTCTTTGTTACAATCTTGCAACTATCTGTCAGGAATCTTTTTTTGCAACTGCAACAACCATCTAGAAATCCTTCGATTTAAAAGGGAAACAAAGTTGAAAAAGTAATAGCACTGTTAAACTAGCATAGGCTTAGCTGAGGTCAATGAGGAATCCGACTGAATATCACAACTTCACACAGCTAGGATCAAAAGGCCTATCGTTCCAAGTATGAATCCAGACTAAATACACACGAACATATAAACTTGTCAGAGTTTCACATCATTCTATTTTTTTTTTCACAATTATTTGGCCGTTTCCTCAAGATTGTAACTTGCCCTTGTACATAACTTAATTAATCATTTAACATCTGTATTTTCCAAATCCCACTTGGTTACATAAAAAAAAAAAGACATTTCAACAAAGTCAACGTTTTTTCCGTAAATTATTAGTTCTTTGTTGTGGCGGTAAAATAGCAGGGTTTTTTTTTTTCAAATATTACTTACATATCTTTTTAGTTATTATCGTCGATCTAAAAATGCAATCACATAGAATAAATATTCTTTTTCTACAAGCGATATTTTCTCTAGATAAAGAAACAAATTGTAATAATATTAAAACGTGGGTGATATTTCTAATACAGATGTTACTTTAATTGTTTTCTCTTATCTTATTCTAAATACATAGTTGTAGTTCAAACCATCAAATGTTTTCTGTACCTCTAATCTATTTTCAGTGAATTATTTATCTTTCAGTAGGTCATTGAACTCTAAAATGTTCAGTGTCAACCCAGCCTGGCGCCTATTCGTTTGGTCTGGATCTTTTGCAGAAATGACTTTAGGTAAAGAAATACAATTCTCAATGGTGTTTGGAAGGTAATTGTATAACTTATCTCTAAATTTCCATCCAAGTTTACCCAAAGCCCTTATTAATACCCGCTGTTTCAAGGTTGTTCTTTTTTTTCAAAGAATTTCATTTTATGTTTTCCTATTTTGAACGCGGCGGTTTTTTTTTTTTATTCTAACATTAGTTTAGAGGACCAGTTAACCATTTTTTGAAACTGAAGAACAATTTACAACAAAAAATACCGATTATAAAAGAAATGCACTTATAGTTAGATAGACATATAAGTAAATTGAATTATCCAGCATGAAGATTATTATCCATTTCTTGAAAGGAAACAAAACTTTAAGCATTAAAATTACTGATTAGAAAAAAACACAGCAATAATTTAGAACACGGTAAAGAACAGTCGATTTATTCCAACAAGAAAGAGAAGAATGAGTCAAACTTTCCTTCAAACGAACAACTTTGACAAACAAAGCTGCTGACTATAAAATTCCCCAATGGCTTCAAAGATATTTAAAAAAAAAACTGTCGATTTATTTTGCCAGTCTTGAAAAACAAAGCTATGAATTTGAGAAAGCACAAGCAGGATAAACTCAGAAACCAAGAGATGCATGAACACTTGAGAATTCATGAACATTCAGGATAATCAGGATAAAAATAGTTGTAAACTAGAATCTATAAGCCCTTCCAATCAATCAAACCTCGATTAAAAAAAAAAAAAAAAGGTTTCCCTTTACTTGCTATTAAGTTAAGTTAAGAATGCAATGCTGATCTTTTTACCAAAGAATTTAAATATTTTTTTATAACAACATTGGGAAAAAAAATTCATTATTGCATCGTTACAGCTTTCAAAGAAAAGAACGTCGATAATAGATACGTAAAGTCTTTTTTTTTTTTTTTTAAATAAAAATATACCATAAAAAGAGATGATCCAATCATTAACTAAATAGAATTCATTTTCTCCCAAATAAAGTTTACTTCATTATTAATAAAAAAAAAAAGATACATCTCCTTGTTTTCCAAGTAAAAAACGAGGACCATAAAGACAAATCACTTTTGAAAATGTTATCTCTATGCTAAAGCTTCTAATACACATATAAATATACCAAGAAATGCCCTCATCAACACATTTTAGACTCACAATCATATTTATCCATAACTGCTTACCGACGACTTTAGTCGAAACGGCAATCAGTCACCGACTGTCAAGAAAATCCTATCAAACGTCTTGAAGTGACAATTTATCGCATGGTCATAGTCACATTCAATTACATGTCTGTAAACCACGGCCAATCATGAAGGCGTCCTTAGCGTGATTTCAATGCCACATTTTATGCTTTAAAGAAAATAATCATTTTTATTGTCGCATTTTACGTACCGTGGGAGGCAATTTGTTCTCAGAAATATTTTGCATAAGTTCCGTGCTTTGACATAACGGAAGCACTAGCTTCTGATGTGTTCTGTGCAATAAGCTTCTCAAATTCCTTAGAATTTCTTTACTTCGAAAGACTCCGATTTTCAGAATATTAATTTGTCAAATTGCCAAAATTGCCCTCTTGTATGAGGGTTTTTTTTTTCTTTCTAATTCTCTCTCCCTCTCTCTCCCTCTCTCTCTCTCTCTCTCTCTCTCTCTCTCTCTCTCTCTCTCTCGGGCGTCGGTGGCACAGTGGCTAGCGAGTCTACCCAGAGATCTGCAGGGTCTCTTCTGTCGCGGACTCGAGCCTTGCCAACGGCGTCTTGGCCTGACGGAAGGCCTGAAAGTCTGAGATCACCTTGTTGTGGACTAGCTAAAAATACAAAAAAACTCTCTCTCTCTCTCTCTCTCTCTCTCTCTCTATCTATCTATCTATCTATCTATCTATCTATCTATCTGTCTATCTATCTCCCCCTCTCTCTCTGTAGGGGCAGATCGATAGGAGTTCAACCTACGCATGTTGCTTAACAAGAATCCTCCTTGATAGCTGAAACAGCAGCAAAGCTTTCTCCGTATTTTGTTTTGATCTCTATTTAATATTTTTTTTTGTTATTTTCTTATGTATGTATGTATGTATGTATGTATGCATGTATGTATGTGTGTATTAGCCTATGTATGCATGTATCTATTTATATATCTATGATTTGATTATTATTAATTATTGTTGTTATGATTATTATTATTATTATTATTATTATTATTATTATTATGATTATTATTATTATTATTATTATCAGTATTATTATTAACGTAAAACTACTGAAATAAAGCCATGAAAGCATGGAGAGCGGCGGAAACGGGAAACAACAAGCGGATTAAAAGTCCCATTCAATTCAATTCATTCTACAACATTCTGCACTCTGAAGAGATCCATGACTGACTGATACAGCCATGTCGGAGCTCCAAGGGATAGAGTCTAGTGGAGAAAACATTTTTTATATACACACATAGGTGTGTGTATATTATATATATATATATATGTGTGTGTGTGTGTGTGTGTTGTGTGCTTACCTTGTTCGCTTCGTCCCTTTCGTCTCTTTTACCCCTTTCTCTCTTTTTTTTATTTCACTTCCTCGTTCCGTCCCTCTCTTTTCTTCTCTCTATTTCTATCTCTCTTTACATCTTATCCCTTTTTACCCTCGCCTTCCTTTTCTCTAATCTGTAAAAGAAAAAACAAAATAGAGAAAGGAACTATAGTTTGACTATTCACAAACCATTCTCTTTGTTGAATCGAAAAATTATGTTGTCATTCGACCATACTTATCTGCCTAAGTTCACGTCTTGAAATGATCAGATCAAAATTGATCAATATAAAACATGTAATAAATCTGTTTATATTTTTTGTACAGAAATTCTCCGTTCCACAAACAACAAACAGCCCAGATGGAAGTTAAGCCAATGATTTGAGTTGCATAGACCTGCTTCCTCTGCGCTAGCTCTGGTAAGCGATTAAAGACAAAATTGTTTATTGTTACGCTTACTTGTCAGTCATTAATTATTTCGAATGTCATTGTCGAATGTAACTTGCATGATATTAGAAAAGTTTGGTTACAAAAATATCTTGAACGCGCTGTGAATTACCATTTTTCTTCTTTTTTTTTTACGATAAAAGAGCTTGTTTAGTTTCTTATCATCAAACCCAAAAAAAAAAAAAAAAAAAAAG
>BLXT01005114.1:248232-264058 GCA_019648995.1 Plakobranchus ocellatus
AAAAAAACACACACAATGCAAAAAATTCGCATGCAACATACAGCTTTTGTTTTTGTTTTTTGTGTTTTTGTTGTTTTTTTTTCAAGTTGCAGAAAAGTCGAGTTGCACAATTCAATAAATCTTGGCGTCATAGTTACTGTTAATATTACACACTCTTTGGTAATTTGTCATTGTTTGTGTCGCTTAGAAAAATACATTGGCAAAAGTTTTAAACTGAGTGACCCCCTCGAGGGATGCATCTCAAAGGAAAACAATGAATGTTCTTTGTTTTGGCTTTAGCAAGATTTTCTTTTTCGCTCTGATGAGGTTCTTTGTGCTTTTGTTTTGTTTTCATAACAGTAGATTTCGTATATTGGTTCCTAAAGTGGAGAGACTTGGTTTGAATTTGAATAAACGATGAAGCAATGAGGAAAAATTAGATTGATATCAAACGATACAGGAGCGACGGAGAGAGAAAAGTGATGTGTTTTTTTAATCGCTAGATTGCGATTGAGTGCACGAAAGAATGTGTGAAAGGTTAATAAATACATGTGCTGCAGTATATGTTGAATGTTCCTTTTTAACTTTTATAGACAGGACAATTTCTGTCATGCAGCTTGCCTGGCCATGGCTCATTTTGATACACAGAATGTTCTTCCCTTTGAAATGATATGGGCCAACATGGTAATTTCGAGACACGAGTTTAATGTAAATGTTTTTTTTTTTTCCTGAAGGTTTGAATAGGATCCAATTTGCCAATTAAAGCGTTTAGTTTTTTTTTTCTTTCAGAGTTGATTCACCCAGAGATAGAGTGCAGAAGACAAGATCTTTTCAAAATAGCCAGAGTTCCTCGTCTGTGTCAGCATACTTTCTTTGAACCTCTTTACGACAGCAACTTTTGTTGTTTTTTTGGGTTTTTTTTGCTTCATTATGACTTATATTTTGTACTGGAAGAGTACTTTTTACAAATATTTTTAGCTGTCAACTATGGAGGCAGGGCTAACTCAATGATAACTCTCAAAGGTTATTTGTGCAAGATATTATGTTCACCAATGAATGATATCAAGCTTTTTTTTAAAGTTCTCAAACAAGGCGTCAAGGTGGACTCGATCCTTCAACAGAAACTTTTATGAATGTCTGGGCATGTTTGCTAAATACCACACTACGAAAGCCCTCGCCACAACAAATATTATATAATCCAGAACTGAATGCGATTCTCAGCCCACCAAGAGTTTTCCCTGAGTACCATTAGGAGCAGAGTATATGATAACTATGGATAGCATACTTCTTTCAATCTCTATTTCCTTACAAAATAAAACAGTTGACACTTAAAAGACAACACTGCATTTCCTCTGCAACTAAGTTCCCAAAAAGTAGGAGATATTTCAGCAACAAACTGACATGCATCGGTAAAAAGAATAAAATCATTTAAAAAAAAAAACTCTTGAAAACCCTGACAAGCCAGAACAGGAATGGCGACTTCCTATTTAAATTAGAAAGGCAAAGAATATATCTCAATTCCATGTTAATTTGTTCTTCCTTACACTCCCATATCACGTGCCCCATCAGTACAGGCATGAATACAAAAAATTAATTCTCTTTTCTTTTCTTTACACAATAGCCTGGTTTTTTTACCCCAGCCTCTCCTAATTCCATCCCACATACATGCATAAGGACATTTGTGATCAAGACAGATGAATCAATTAAAATAATTTCCTTCAGTGAGGATAAAGTGGCTTCTTACTTAACGCCACTCGATTCATTTGGTCGACAGGAGCCTATAGTGGTAGATGTTACCAGATGTCCCATTGGGGTAGAAGTCTGCGTCTCTGGTTTCTATCTAGTGGGAGGGAAAAATGAAGTAAACGGTGGAAGAAGAAACGGAGAAAGAATGAGAGAGAAAGAGAAGGAAATGTAAGGAGTAAAATATTGAAAATGGTGGATGGAAAGATAGTGAGGTGGATAGATAGATGGAATAGAGCGGTGGCGAGAGAGAGAGAGCGAGAGTTGAAGATAGTCAAAAAGGAAAACGAGTGAGTGTGAGGAAAATACATAAAAATATAAAATAAATGGAGAGATGTTAAATTTTTTTAAGGAAGGGATAAAGAAAGACAGAGTCAAACGGGCACACAAAGAGAGAGAGAGAGAGAGAGACAGAGAGAGAGACAGAGAGAGAGAGAGAGGCAGACAGACAGACAGAGACTCGAAACAATTTCCGCAGAGACAAAGGTCATGTTAAGTGAGTAAGGACTGGGGATAGGAGAATAGGAAAGTAGAAAGATAACAGCACAGTACAAAAATCAGACTCCAGGAGACTAGACAGAGAAACATACAGACAGGTATGTGACAGAAGCTCGGGGAATTGAATGAGAAACTGACTACAGTTCGGAGTTTCCTAGCAGGTCAGAGAGTTCTGATGCGGTGTGGCAAGGGAAGGTTACTGAGGTGACACTAAATCTCCCTTGATAATCTTGTCTGATGGGAATACAGGTAGTTGCCCTTGCTCTTTCCAACATAATTTTGTGTCACTGGCACAAACATATACTTTTATAACATGATTTTCAAATCCCATAAGATTTTATCATTTTTTTTTTAAATGAAGAAATATATACCATGACTAATTAAAAAAAATATAATATTGAACGGTCAATTTTAAGCCTGAAAAAGGAACATTATATTTGAAAAAAAATTGATAGATAGATAGATGGAGACAGAAAGAGAGGGAGATAGAGAGAGAGAGAGAGAGGGAAAGAGAGAGAGAGAGAGAGTGGAAGAGAGATAGGATGAGCGTCTAAGAAAGGAAGGAAGAGATAGACGAAAAGACTGAGAGTAACGATAAATAGATCGATCGATTGATGGGCAGATGGATAAAATAGACAGGTACATACATACATACATACATACATACATACATACATACATACATACATACATACATACATACATACATACATACATACATAGGTACCTACATACATACATACATACATACATACATACATACATACATACATACATACATACATACATACATACATACATACATACTACATACATACATACATACATACATACATACATACATACATACATACATACATACACACATTAAGAAAGATTAGAGGAATGCAACTGGACATATTAGCCGATAATACAGCCAGAGAAAACAGGATAGCTTAACACAGAGACAGAGCCAGACAGACTGAAAGTAAAAGAGGAAGAAAGAGAGAGAGAGAGAGAAAGAGAGAGAGAGAGAAAGAGAGAGAGACAGAGACAGAGAGAGAGAGAAAGAGAGAGAGAGGGATCAACAGAGAGAGAGAGAGATCAACAAAGAGAGAGAGAGGGAGATCAACAAAGAGAAAGAGAGAGCGAGAGAGAGAGAGATCAACAGAGAGAGAGAGAGATCAACAAAGAGAAAGAGAGAGCGAGAGAGAGAGAGAGAGATCAACAGAGAGAGAGAGAGATCAACAAAGAGAAAGAGAGAGCGAGAGAGAGAGAGAGAGATCAACAGAAAGAGAGAGCGAGAAAGAGAGAGAAATGGAAAGAACACAACCAAGAGAGGACTGAACTGACCAGATGCAGCATCTCCGCCAGACAGTGGCGTTCCTCAATAGACTCTCTGATCTGAGTAAGTAACACACCAAGCTTTGGATGAAACCTTTTGCAGTTCGCTCTTTTCAAAACGGGAGAGGGAAGAATACGAGCAACTTGGCATCCTCTGCAATCAGTAAGACATTGTACGCCAAGCTAAAACAAACCAAGTATATCTGGTGCAGCGGATGGCAAGACTAGCCCTGAAACCCGATGAGCGTTCCGCATGCTGCTATTAACCCTTGCACCAAGTGTTTTTTCATTTGGTTGGGGATTTAAAGTATTATTATGCTCGTAATACTTTCAACGAGCTCTGCCGACAAGGCGAAGAGTAAGAGAAGTTATTGTAGATAAAAAAAGAGTATGTTTCAGATCTTTTAGCTCAATGATGTGAAGAAGACACATGTAGCAATAAAGCCTTGAGTCGTATATTATGTTTCTCAGTAATGATAATTTGCCTTGTTTTATTTCATGAAGAGAATATGCAACGTACTGCATTGTTATTAAAAAGTGATTTGATGGTTCTAAAATATTTATGGCCCTCAAGAAAACCTTTCCCTTTACATTAATTTTACAAATGATATTTTCACCAGATTTATCCTGAAAAACTTCATTTCATTTTTATTTATTTATTTATTTATTTTTGTCGTTTTTACAAACATCACAGCAAGAGACATCCCAAACATGTTTGATTTTACGCTTATTTATAATTGTGTAGCACTTAAGCGATATATAGTATCGATACTTTTATATTCATCATTATTTACCAACATGAGACTGTCCCGAAGACCTTTTCCTCTAACTTACAATCAACTCTATTTACAAGAAATTTACCCCTATCTTACCATCAGCGCTGTTTACAAGACCTTTACCTCTAACTTACCATCAGCTCTATTTACAAGACCTTTACCTCAATATCACCATAGCTTTCTAGAAGAGATTTAATTCTATTTTATGAACAAAATCGTCTACGAAACGTTTACGTTTTTATCCCCAAATCGTATTTAGAAGATCTGTACCTTGAAATCACCAAGTACCTGAAGACCTACGTCGCTATTATGACCAATGGTGTAAATCACCAAGGCCACCAAGACGGCTTTCCTCTATACTTCCTCGGGTATCTAAAAAAAACCCTTTAACTCTATAGTACCATCAAAGCCATCTGCAATACCTACATAGCTATTATTACCAAAGCTGTAAATCGCCTGTTAATCACCAAAGCCACCAAGAAGGCTTTACCTTTATTATACGTTAGCTAAAAAAAAACAAAAAAAAACAACTATAGAACCATCAAATCTATCGAGAAGATCTACATAGCATTTATTACCAAAGCTACCTTGAAGACATATATCTTTGTAAAACAATTAGGCATCATACGCTTGCTGTTTAGAGGGCTTTTAACAAGATGTGCCATTTTTAAACACCACGCGACTTCTTTTTTACAAGTTTATTATCTCTTAAGTCTCATAAGGTTTAATCAGGGTAGACGCTAGACTCGATACCACCCATTAGTTTTCTAAGTAAACCTATCCTTACCAGGTCCCCGAGGACCAATCAAAAGTGACGCAGGCGTGGCCAATCAATAATCGGTTGAGGAAATACGAGTAGGAAACACAATATTTATCGTGGGGAAAGACATTATCTTTATTACATTCTGACCCTATTCGCCATATGAAACGTATAGAGGGCATCTCAAATCTTTACGTTCAAATACAAAATCTTACAATACATGTGTCATCGTAACTGATAAGTAAATGATATTAATTTTTTGGGGAATTGTTTGAGCGATACTTTTGTACAAAAAAACAGGGCTTGCTTTATGTGTAATTCTTTCTTTTCTTTTCTTTTTTTGCATCTTTTCTATATTATAATTCATCAGAACTTTAATGTAAAATGAATGTCGACGGGAGTTTTTAAAAAAGCAACACAAGATTTATATAAATTGTTACAGCGTTTACTTTTATTTTTTTCAAAGTTAATCCTACGCCCTTTACTCTATAAAGCTGTGAGAGAGGCACTTCCCATATTCATAATCCAGAAAGACCTTACCTTTCTTCATCTTTGATCCAAAAAAGCTGCACAGATCTCGAGCGATGCCTAGCCTGTACTGATGCAAAAGATGAGAGTTGTGGTAGGCCATATAACAGAGGAAAAAAATTATGAAAGGAGCGATTGAAGAAAAATGCACTGTTGTAATGATACTGACAAGGAAAATCCCTCTGTTTATGAATATTCTGCGCTTGAATATCATGAAGGTTATGTCTCATGAAATTATAATTCTGTTTAGTTTTGTCGCAACCATATTTGACACATTTTTTTCCTATTCATCAATTCATTAAATATTGAAATTCTACAAAGATGTTTAATTTAGGTGTGTCCCTTCAACTACATTCCAAATTTGAAATATTCTTATGAAGAGTAGTTTTAGCTATGTAATAAGTATACCTGTATTTTGCTGACAGCAAGTTGAAAGGATTTTCCAGCCTTTTTTTTTAAGGTAAGCTGGTAATGTTTTAATTCTTAAATGTAAATTTCCTTGTAAAATGAGGCGTTGTTTCATGTTTTCTGCAAAGAGAAGATAGTTTCAACTCCTTTTTTTAATCAAACCATAGCTTTTCTTCTGCTCTTTTCTATAACTTTGAATCAAATCAGAGGGTTTCATCATTATTAAGAATTTTTATTCAAATCAAAGGTTTCCCTTATTTGAAAAATTTTATTGCAGATTTCCCCAATTTTCGGTAAGTTATGCATTGATCAAGACGAAAGATTTCTGGTTTTCGTAAAGTTTGCACCTTATCAAGCTAAGAGATTTCTCCTGTTTTTCTTAAGTTTTGCATTTTAGTAAACCCAATCTTTTATCCCATTTTCTCCCACTATTTATATCTGTCTACCATTCGGTCTGTCTTTCTCTTTACATATATATATATATATATATATATATATATATATTCTAATACATATATATATAAATATAAATTTCCTTCACATTATCCTTTCTCATAATCTTCTCTTAATCTTTGTTTTTTAATCCCCTTCTCTCTATCTGTCAATCTCTCTGTCCGTCTGCCTCTCTCTATCTCTCTTTCTCTCTCTCTCTCTCTCTCTCTCTCTCTCTCTCTCTCCCTCTCTTCCGTTTTCTCTATCTATATGTCTTCTTTATATATTTGTTTGTCACTGTTTTCCTTCTTTCTTTGTCTATTTCATATAACATCTAAGGACACATATGCCTCTCACACACTCTATTCCGTACTTTAAACTGTAACATGTTCGTTTCTCTTCTTTAATCCCTTTGCAGCAAAATGATTCAATTGGCCAAGCTCCTACTGCTTCAATGCCAAAAAACAGATCGTGCCTCTGCACAAAATTTTCTCCAGACATTTTTTGGTTTACATATTCTGCTACCATACAGCTGACGGGAGGGAAAAAAAACAAGGAAAAAAGAAACAGATAATTGATATAATGTGGGGGAAAATTGTAAGCGTGTAGAATGCGTTAATGCAATCGTAAAGACTGATGGACCTCTTTGACAAACACCTAAATCAGCCGTACTAAGACTAAAGTTTTAGCTGTTTCAGTGCTAACTTACTGCCTGAGAACTGACATAGACATCACAAAAAATCCCCACTTAATTTTCCAAGCGGTCATTTTTATGGTCACGTATCAAAATACTCCAGGGTAGTTGTTCATTAAAATTTTATATCAAAACTCCTGTTCTTCAAATATTTATGACGTTTATGGCAATGTTTTTTTAAAAATCATAATCAGTCTTATATGGTTGTTTATTGTATCTCGTTAGCAAAGTCGAAAAAATCAGACGTTAGAAAATTCAAATATCTTGGTTACCTGATAACATCAGACGATTGATACACTAGTGAAATAAGTAAAAGAATAGATATGGCCAAGGATACATTCCAAAAAAATGAAACCAATACTGGCAAACGGAAACATGAGTACGAAAATCAAAATAATGGTGATGCAAACATACTTTACGTATGGTCAGTACTTTCACAATTGGTAGTGAGTGTTGGACAATAAAACAGGGAGACAGAGAGAAAACTAGAAGCAGTAGAGATGTGGTTTATCAGAAGAATGATGAGGATATCATGGACAGAAAAAAGTCCAATGAACTGTAACTGGTAGAGGCTAATCTTGAGCGATCACTAATTAAAACCATAAGGCAGAAGCAATTACAGTTTTTAGGACATATTTGCCGACACAATGGTTTAGAACACTTAGCATTGAAGGCAAACGCAGTAGAGGTAGACAGAAAATAACTTTTATTGAAAGTCTTAAGTCATGGGCAATAGGTAAAGGTAGCAGCAACAATCTATGAGATTGACTGAGAATAGGTTTGAGTGGAGAGGAGAAATATAATCGCCATCAGACAAGGCATCTACCGAAGAATCTTTGGCCATTGCTATTCTTTTACTTATTTCACTTATTAGCTAGCATCAGTATCTGATTTTATCAAGTAGCCAAGACAATTGAATGTTGTAAGAATGTTGTAACTTGTTTAACTTTTTTGCGCTTTGCTTACGAGATTGCATTTGAGGTTTGAGGATTCCGTTTTTTTAAGACATTCAAAGTCATACCTGGTCTTTCGCTCTCAAAACCAACAGTGTCTAAAAGTTTTTGAAGTAGTTCACCAGATTCTGCTTTTATATCTGTATCATCTTTCATACTTAAGATTATTGAGATTTTCTCCAGTTATATTCAAGGCTGATTTATTTGCTAAATTATTTCACTATATAGGTGAAAAATGTCAGGAGACATCCCTGCCTTACACCTCTTTTAATGGATTTGAAATCAATGTGACCTCCTTAAAATCGTACAGATACAATTCGATTCTACCTCCTTCAAATTTTATAGATACAGTTTGATTCTAATATAGATTACTAATTACTCTCAACTCTTCACCATCAATATCTAATTTTTTTAGCATGCATAACAGAGTTAATGTTTAACTTTGGAAAAGGCCTTAGAATAATCGATGAAGCAGAGATAGAGCTTTTTTTACATTCTAAATCTTTCCATAAACGTTGACAAAGTGGATATGCAATTCTGGTCCCTTTATCATGAAAAAAAAACTAAACAGTTTTGCTGATATTTCTGGTCTTAAACTATTGCGCATTATGTGCATCAAAATAATATTACAATACAGTAGAAGACCCACAAAAATGAGTCGCGTTGTGCATGATTGAACTGAAATAAAGGGCGTCGGTGGCACAGTGGCGAGCGAGTCTGCCCTGATATGTGTAGTGATCCTTCAGTCGCAAGTTCGAGCCCCGCCACGGGCGCATTGGGCCTGAAAGCCTGAGATCACCTTGTTGTGGAATGGCTATGCACAAAAAATCAAACCAAACCTTTAAATATAACTGTTTACATGGGAGATGAAAACTACTCACTGCTTAGGTGGAAGACTTTATAAAGATATGCCATAGGCTTTCTGTACATAAAGCAATAGAAATGTTTACTTCATTAATTTAACATTTTGATTTAATCACACTGGTGTAGGCACGCAATTCGGACTCATCTTGTTAGGCTGTCACAATTAAATATTAAGCTTTTGCTGCATTTCCTGACATTGTTGATTAATCCACGCTCATTTTACAGTCTCTATGCCACTGAGCCTACCAATATTACTGCTCTTTCAGCTTCAACTTTTGCATTGACATCTCCCATGATTATTATGATGTCCTGGGATTTTAGATAGCCCTTTGCTTTTTCTGTTTCTGCATAAAACTACTCTACAATCCGATGTTGGTGCAAATACTTGGATAATTCCTAGATTTAATGGTTTGGCTACCAGTTAAGCCACATCTATTCTATCTGAAATTGGACATTAGCTTCCCAGACATTTTGTGCTGTTCCAGCGCCTCTTTCATGGGTATCTCCCCTCCCCCCTCCCGAGTAAACTAGTTCTTTACTACCTACTTTTATGGCACTTGCCCCTTTCCATAATACCTCGGCAAGTCTTGTAATGGTTAGGTTCATTCTGCACATTTCTTGAACCACATCATCTTTCTTACCGTTTCTGCTGACACCATCCTTGAAAGTCAAAAACTGCTCGCAGAACCGTTTTAATCTCATGCGACGTGCCGATTTCGACATACAAAATATTTGCGGTTCTTACGTCTTGTGCTTCATTTTCATTTTAGACAAGCAATTCATATCTTTGAAGAGATGCATCAAGTGAAGTTATAACGCTTGGAACAAAAATAAAAATACCCCCATGAGCTGCTTCGTATGCATCGAAAGAAATTGGTCTATACTAAAAAAAAATGAAAATAATGTGAAAACATGACAAAGCTAATGAAATATTCCAAACTGATTGTTCCTCTGTTTGCAAGGTCTCTTGTTAATGTTATTTACAATATTCCGCCTTTCTCTACCCTTTATTTTCCCATTTTTGTTTCAGAATTATTGACAACACAAGAATAAACAGTGAGTGCGTTTCATGTCGGGTAAAACTCGAGTTGGCAAAGTGCTCTCTTATCGAACATTTCCCGGGCATAAGGGCTTTTAGAAGACAAACGGGGCGTTGGCTGGGAATTCCCATTGGGAGGAGCTAGCTTAGTGCGCTGGATCTTACACATATAGTAGGAACGGGATAGGCAGCCCGGCAATACTCCGTTTGGAAAGATGAAATAAATGAACAAAAGCAAAGAGCGATAGGTAATAAAAAGTAATTGTTTGTTGTTTTTGTTTGAGCTATATCATTGAAACTACAGCTCTTGTGAGCGAGAGTGGGCGTGGGGTAAAGTGGGGTGGGAGGGCCGAAAATGTTGAGGAGGCAATAAAGATAAAAATAAAGTTGGCTCGGGCGGAGAGTGAGTTAAGAGAATGGAGGTGAAAGAATGAGAGAGACAGAGCGAGAAATGTGGGAAGGGGGAGGAGTAGCGAGGATATCATAAAGTGAGAGAAAAACACAGAAATAGACTCAGAGAGAGACAGAGAGAGAGAAAGAGAGAGAGGCAGGTAGATCGAAAGAGTGTTAGTGGTGATTGAGGTGATGGGGTAATAATCAGAGTAATAATAATTTAATAAAATAATACTAATAATATGATAATATTGATAATGGTGATGATGACTGTGATTATGATAACGGTGTCTTGTAATGATAACAGTGATGGTAATAGTTAAAAGAATAAGTTGAAGAAAAAAAAGAGGAAAAAAGAAGAGAAGATAAAGAAGAAGAAGAAAAACAACAATAACAACAACAACAACAACAACAACAACAACAACAACAATAACAACAACAACAGCAGCAACAACAACAACAACAACAATAACATCAATAACAACGACAACAACAACAAGAACAAAAAAACAACAACAACATCAACGACAAAAGTTCACAATTTTATGCGCAGGGAGGATGATTATGGAACAAGTTTAAACTGCGTTAAGTTTCAATCATTCTTTATTCTACATTTTTTATTTTACGTTAATTAATGTTATATTCTTTCTTTCATAATTCTAGATTGTCTCGACACTACTTTTAAAAAATTTGTTTTATTATTTTACTGTGAACTTTAATCATTTTGGTTTATCTATTAAAACGTCTAAAGAGTCAGATAGAAGCACCCCTCATAATTTGGCTATAAACTTTCTATCATCCATAAACACGTGTCATCTGGAGATACAGACAATTATCGCCCTATAAAACCAGAAGAGAAGGTCAGGCAATAGTTTGATCAGATTAGTAGCATCTTTTTGTTCCTATTACTTTTTTATATTGAAACATATATGTAAGGGAAGCATTCTAAACAAAGTAAATGTTGGATTCAAAGGGCGCAATTGGAAATGGATTATAATATTATAAAAAAAGAATTAAAATGATAATTGCCAACTAAAATGATGATGCCTATTAATTAAAGTACATGTAGTCTCTTAAATTTTTTTTGGCGTTATAATTAGAAAGTTTGCAGGACATGAAATGTGGAAAGAGAGATATTTATTACTGTAGATATTAGATATTATATATATCTATATATATATGTATATATATATATATATATATATATATATATATAGTGAGAGAGAGTTAAAGTAAAGAGATATTTGGATAGATAAATAGATAGACAGATAGATCGATCGATAGATAGATAGATAAATAGATAGATAGATAGATAGAGAGAGAGAAAGAGAGACATAGAGGCATAATAGGCATATATAGTGGGGTATTTATAGATACAATGTTGTTAATGTTTAAGACAAGGGCCAATAATTGGAATGACAATGTGTCCCCGAGCGGATCCTTGTCTCCCCTGTTACACACTCCCCGACTCTCATCTTCTCATCTCTAGTTATCTCTCTCTCTCTCTCTCTCTCTCTCTATCTATCTATCTATCTATCTATCTATCTATCTATCTTTCTCTCTCTAACTATATATATAGCTATCTATCTTTCTCTCTCTCTCTCTCTCTCTATCTATCTATCTATCTCTCTCATGCTCTCTCTCTCTGTACATACAAAGAGGCGCACTGCTAAACTGAAAGGCTCTCTCTCTGTTTCTCTCTCTTCTCTCTCATCTCTTTTTTTTCTCTCTCTCTTTTCTGTCTCTGTTTCCTTCTCTCTTTCCCTCCCTCTAAAAGACACTTGCAACAGAATTCTTAGAGAATCGATTTTCCTTTTTAAATAAGCCAAAAATAGCAACAAAGGATACAAAACACATTAAATATACTCCCCTCATAAATATAAAAAAGGCTACTGAGACTATATTCATCTTTAATACAGATAGACAGATAAACATACAATTTCTACATTTTTACTTTGAATAGTTTCAATAAGATAACGTTACCCAAGTTTCTTTTAGCAACCTCTATTCCACCGACGTCCCGGTAGTGCTTTGATAGATTTGCTCTAGCCAGGCATGAGGTTGTGCAAGCGAGAATCAAACTCACGGTACTCCTATGTAGACCGTTATTCTCTGTCCATTGAACCACCACCGCCTACACACGCATCTTACGATTCGAGGTTTTTAGATGGACCAAATAATGATTTTCATATTATAAGACATGATGAAAGCAGTCGCGGTTGAGTATTTTAAATGCCGTATTTCCAATACGCACTTTTCATTCTATTAACCAAAATCATAGTCCCTAAAAGTTCATGACAATCAAACTTCTTTTTCTGAACTGGAGCACAAATCAAATTTATTTCACAGATTAAAAAGACCGATCCTCCCTCTTCGAAATTGCTCTTTCTGTAAAATCAGAAGAATACTGCGGTTCTTAAAGACATAGCGTAGTATGCACTCCATGAGCGAAGAAATAGGCCACTAAGAGAAAATACGGGGGCAGGCTGATAATTAAGTTCCGTTTAATCATAACTTTTTAATTTTTTTACACCATATATATAAACAATACGTCAAACGAAAGCTTAATATCTCAGCTACATACATAGTACTTTATTTTTCGTCGTAGTCACCGTCGCGGTCAACACACAGCCTCCAACGTTAAACTAGTTGGCGCACACCGTCAGCGAAGAATTCAGACGACTGTCCACGGCACCACTTGCGAACATCTGCGATAACTTCCTCATCATTGTCATAATGATGGCCTTTCAGGTACTTTTTGAGTTGGGGAAACAAATAATAGTCAGAGGGGGCAAGATCGGGGCTGTATGCAGGTCGCGGTAGGGTCGTAAGTTCCAACTGCCTTAAGGCATCCTGAGTTTGGCGACTGGTGTGCGGGAGCGCATTGTCGTGTTGCAGGATTGAGTTCTTATCACACCGAACACGTCTGAGTCTGAGTTTGAGAGCTTGGAATGTTGAAATATATCGCTCAGAGTTCACAGTTTGCCCTTGCTCCAGAAATTCCATGTGGACCACTCCCTCCATGTCCCAGAAAACGGTGAACAAGACCTTTCTTGCAGAGGCAACAACCTTGAACTTCCTTGGTTTTGGAGAAGTTTTGTGCCTATCGATTGGGCTTTACATTTTGGATCGTAGTGGCGGACCCAGGATTCGCCTCCAGTCAGAATGCGTTGCAGAAATGCTTCTCCTTCTGCATTGTAACGCTCTAAGAGTTGAGTACACATGACCTTTCTCTGCGCTTTCATCTCTACAGTGAGCTGTCTTGGGACCCAACGGGCAGAGACTTTTCGGTAACCCAGTACAGTTGTGACGATATGGTGCACTCGTTCTTTCGAAATGTCTACTGCATTGGGAATTTCCTTTTGTTTGACCCTTCGATTTGCTCTAATCATGCAGTCAACTTTCTCTCGATGAGCCGTGACCGATGCGGTAAGGGGCCTACCCGAACGCTTTCGATCACACAGAATTGTCTCTCTGGGGTCTTCCCCTTTAAAAATTCTCACCCATTTGCGAACTGCACAGTCTGAAATGCACATTTCACCATAAACTGTCTTCATTCTTGCATGAAAGTTTGCAGCAGAACATCCCTCAGCTGCCAAAAACTCGATAACAGAGCGCTGTTTGATGAGAAGATCATTGGACGTTGCCATTGTCTCATAAACATGGCTACCCCATCACGTGTTGCGCGTCACTGCATTATGAGTACAAATGACGTCACACAAACTTGTTGTTCTAGTTAAGCCTAAAAAATGGTTCGAGAGTAAATGTATAAGATTTTAGGTCGATGTGACGAAAATCGACTGAGTTATTAACAAACGGAACTTAATTATCAGCCCGCCCTCGTAGTTTGACATATAATGTAGCTCGCCATTTCTTTTCAAAGTTTTCACTGTTCACGTGATTAAGAAAGAACAAGATCTTAGAGAGTACTGAAAAAGCTTGAAAGGAGGAAAAAAAGAAACGAAACTTGCACGAGGCTCGTGGCTCGAAAGGTATACAGCGACGTCATAGATCAAGGTAAGAATAAATGAAGCTTTTTGAGACTCGCAGACATTCTCCGGTTTGGTGATAAATATATATCAGCACGGCGCAGTGTGCAACAGGCCTATCAGATAAGGATAGTTGGGATACAATCAGTTATTGACACTGCATGTTTTTGAAAAAAGACAGAGACAAGATGGTTTCGAATACGGTTACCTCTGGTGGTTAGGCAGTAGATGATAACTAATCTAGACATTGAGCCATGTTTCTAAGATGGTAAGCTTTGATTGAACTTTCAAATAACCGTCGGCAGCTACTACATTAGAAAACTGCAAAGATAAAACGAAGATTTCATAAGAATCGCTTGCGTTTTTTTAATTAATCTTTAAGTTCATTTGAACAGTAAAAGCAGCAAGTCTTCTTCACTCGGATAAAACCTCACTTTATTTTACCTCAAAAATAAAAAAAAAATAAAAACTTGCTTCCTAAAACTGGTAAGTCCAAGGCACAAAGTGTGAGGTTAACTTAAGCCCCAGTAATTGATGAAACCTCTGACCCTTTACACATTAATTTTCTGATGTATCAGACCCCGCACAATCTAACAGTCACTGGAATCTCACCTTCAGACGTTTTTGTTTTTCTTTTATACTAGCCATCCTTAAAGACCAAACTATTTCTAAATCTTCGCTAGGGGCAGAATTCCAGTTCCATCAACAATCTGAACTTTTCCAGCTCTTAAGTTAACAATTTTTATGCTTCGTAAATATAAAATCTTTATCTTTAGATCTAAACTCCTCTATACTCATCCACCAAAATTGCCGTTTTAAAAAAAACGTTGCATATGTAAAATTATTTCCAATTTAATTATTTATAAACTATAAACCAGTGGCATGGTATGTGTTTATCTATCTAGGTAAGAAGACATTATCTACAAAACTATGGACGATAGCACGCTTTATTTCACCGCCTTTTATATTTTAAATTTTCCATCTTTATTCATTCAGCGTTTGTTCATATATATACGCCAAGCATTTCGCACTGAGAAAACACACTTCATAGAAAATAAAGATACGCTCATTCAGAATTTTTTTTTTCGAATTGTATCAAACTTTCATGATGATGATCATTATTTTTTTTTTTCTTTGAGTCGCTTTCCTCTGTTGCTCAGTAAGTTTGACGAGATTTTTTTCATTGTTCAAACCCACGAAGCTTTACGGACATCTCACAACCAACAGATATTGAGTGCCGCGAACATATAGTAACAAAGCCATTCACGACCACAACTAATTTCGAAGATGGTGGAAATTAGAAAAATGTATCTACCTTAATGGAATTCGCTTAGAAAGTGCACTGTCCTACAGATAAAGATTTTGAACACACACTTGGTTTTTATCATAAAAGTCGGTTATATTTTTCTTTTGTTTTGTTTACTTGCTTTTTTTTTTTTTCTTTAGT
>BLXT01005114.1:315554-326073 GCA_019648995.1 Plakobranchus ocellatus
TATATATATATATATCATATATGTGCGTGTGTGTGTGTGGTGTGTGTGTGTGTGAGAGAGAGAGAGAGAGAGAGAAGCATTGTCAAACTGTAAGGGATTGGCAAAGGATAAAATAAATTAAAATGGATAGCAGGTAAACAAAGACATGGAGACGGTTTTAGAAACATTTTGGAAGCCTTTAGAAAGTGGGGATGATGATGCTTATAACGGATTCAGAAAGCAAAAATAATAGTAATAATAATAATTATTCATCACAATATCAGATGTCGAAAAAAAAGACATCCAAGTAGTAAGCTATACAGGCAAGTAAAAGAACTTGAACAAAAATCCAAATAGCTCCGGTTACCAAGAGTCAGATCCTTGGGTGAAACGAAGGAGTAGAAAGGAGCGAGCTGGAGATAAATACAAGTCAAGCGGGAGAACTTTCTATGAGGGATAAACTTACTGCCTCGTGTAACCTCACCTGGACGGAGGCAAGTCCTCAGGTCAAGCAATAGCTGGCCATAGGTATTGGACACTGCTAAGCCTGGTCGATGACCAGCTCACCCTCTGGTATAACTCGAAATGTTTTGAGAGCGGGGAAAGGTATGTGTGTGTGTGTGTGTATGCGGTTTATTTTTTCATTAAGTATCTTTCGACCCATCTGTGTTTCCTTCTTTAATTAATTGCTCGAGTGTCTGTTTTTCACCTCTATCATTTTGTTTTTTCTCTTCTTTTTCCTGCCCATTTCGTTTCTTTACAATTTAGTTGATCACTGTAAATCTCTCTATCTGTGTGTCTCTGTTTCTACCTGACAACATTTTCTCACTTTCATATTCTCTCACTGATTCTCTCTCTATCTTCTTTCTCATCTCTCACGCACACTTTCTTTCTCGTTTCTTCGTTTACTGCCATATAAATATGTGAAACTTTAATTTCTATTTCAATTAACTGTCATTTATCGATATATAAAATCCTCCTTTCCACTAAAAATTCCTCATTCTTTCCCAACCTTTCCATCTGCCAAGAAAATCACAAACATCTCTCTTCTTTTTCCTTGTTTCTCCTTTTTGTTAGACATGAATACCCATTGATTGATCTCATATCGCTAGCTACTAAATATTTGTAAAAGAAATGCTCAGTTGTATATCAATAAATCAATATCGATCATTACTTTTGTGACCTTTCGAGCTCTCGACTTCCTAAATATTTGCCCCTTTTGTAGCAGTCATGAGTCTGCATATTTACAATGAAACGACCTCAGGCTTAAAAAAAACCCACGAATATTATTGAAATAAAATCTACCACGTACCTCAAAATAAGGGTAGAAGCTTCAGTGAGATGATTAGTATTATTGGAAAACGCCCTTGTAGAAGTTAATAATAAAAGAAGAAAAATGAAAAGTAAGAGAAGAAAAATAAGTAGTAGTAGCATTGGTAGTAGTAGTAGTAGTAGTAGTAGCAGCAGCAGCAGCAGCAGCAGCAGCAGCAGCAGCAGCAGCAGCAGTAGTAGTAGCAGTAGTAGTAGTAGTAGTAGTAGTAGTAGTAGTAGTAGTAGTAGTAGTAGTAGTAGTAGTAGTAGTAGTAGAGGTAGTAAAGAAGAAAGAGGACTTAGAGAAGGCGCGGAATCGTATTGTAATCGGTGCAAGCTTGGTGCAATCGGTAAGACGCTTACCTAACAATCAAAAGATTACCGGTTCAAAATGTTCTGTTTTATGCCATCCACCCCACTCCGTGTCCGCCCAGCGCCAAGAAGCCTCCTTTAGAAATTCACATGGCAGCAATCACACTTTTTGCGCGCACCTTATAACTGATTAATCTCTATCGTTTGTTCACATCTACAAGTCTGGATCTTCAAATAGGCAGCCAAGTGTCATGAAACTTGTCATAGGTAGAAAGCGAAGACAACCTGGCTCGCTATTCCCTATACCTCAAAACAATAGAAATGTTCTCGATAAACTGGAAAAGCCAAATCTATTTAAAGCCCTCTAGCAAAACACATAGGAAGGGCGGACAAGCTAGAGAACTAGGGTACAAATAGCTCCAGGCAACATGGCGTGCTCATCTTCAGAAATTGTATTCAAAAAAAACGTTTTAGACCTTCGAAAGCTATTACAAGTTTATAGTAGGCTTACATACGTGGATTAAGTGCCTTTGTGTGGAAGATCAATAGAAGTTTACTTGAATTAGAACTAGATAGATTTTATTAATGTTTGTTTGTCCGCCCTTTTAAGAATAGTTTTTGGTTTTTCCGATCTATCATGAAATCTTCTGTTCCTAAATCAACTCTTTATTTCCTTCCTAGAATGGGAATCACTTTACTTTCTAATTGGAGCTCGGCTTTCGCCGGTAAATCTGGGGGTGGAGTAGAGAGTCTCAATTTGAATCCTGTCCATTATTACCTGGATGTTTTATACATTTTAATTGCCCAATCGGCTCTTATTATTTTATCATATACCGGTTTAAGTTAAGAGTTCATTTCTCTTAAATAATTAACGAGTGCTATTTCGCTTTTCTCTTTTCAATGATAAAAGACACGCCTTAAAAACCAAAAGAATGTTGTTCCGGGATAATTATGAAATATTAATTTTGATATGCAGAATTTAAATTGTAACTTACCGTAAAAAAAAAAAATAAGCTTGATCTGCTGTTTAGCTAAATTGTTATTTTTTTCATAATTTGTTTGTATTTTGTTGCCTGGGTCCAACTGATATGAATTTTTCAAAATATACCGTTGCTGTACTCTATCTCGCATATCTTTATTTGTTACGTGGCTGTAATTTTATCAACAATTTAGATATCAGATGAAGGTCATATCGTTTAAGAAAACTTCTTGATAGTTTTTAAAGACTTAAAATGTCCTGACGATGAGTTAAACAAAGATAATTAGATAGATAGATACGCATGCAGGGGAGAGAGAGAGAGAGAGAGAGAGAGAGAGAGAGAGAGAGAGAAAGAAAGAGAGACAGAGACAAAGAGAGACAGAGACAAAGAGAGAGAGATAATACCTTAACGTCATTTTTACATTACGTTCTAGCAGAAAAAAGCAAAACCTATTCACATTGTGTGTAAGTAAATTCAATGATATAATATAAAAGAAGAGTTCAATCTTCTTTGCTAAGTATATTAGAAGATTTAAAACGATTCAATCATTAAAATCCAATCGATCATCTTTTCGCAAATATGAAAATTTGGACACCAGGCCTTTTTTCTTTGTTCCAAATCAATAAATTAAGCGCCTATGCATTAAAACATGTAATTTATTTGACAGATACCCATTTTTTAGTTAATCACAACGTGCGTTTAAATAAAAATACTAGAGCATTTTTTTCTATGGATGTATAGCAGAAAGAAAGAAAAAAACTATGGCAAAGATGCTCAAAGGCTCCAAAAGAGACGAAGCCTGTACGGGTTTTCCCGATAGGTCACCTGCTTTACACCAGGACCTGGTTCAATGAGATGCCCCAAGAAGTCGCTTTTCACGCCTTCTGCTCCATCACTACATAAGAGGATTACGGTCGAGTCTTAAGAAGGAGTACGATGAAATAATATCCAATATCAAGATTTCTAGTAAAGAAAGTATTGAGTAAACAAAATCATCTCCGTAGTACGATTGATTTATTTAGTTTCAAATCCCAGTGCTTTGAATAGTTTTGTTTCGAAAACTTGAATTCGTGTTTATTCTTTTGCGCTTTTTTTCAGCATAGCAATAATTTTATTTACTATTTGCTATCTTCGATTAAATGTGCTGCATTTGCTTCAGTTAGTCTGTCCATTTTAATCATAGAAAACAACAACATTCTTATTGAGTCGGGTCAGAGAAAGGATTTAGCACTTGTAATTCAGGAATCCACTTGTCCTTATCTTTTATTTCTACGTTTGAGACATCCATTTTTCAAAACATTTAATCATCTTAATCATGCATAGATGAAAAAATCGTTGTTTAACACTTCGCTTAAGTTTCTTCCGCAATTTTATCAAGTATTTTCCCTGATTCGTTTCAGATGCTAAGTGAATTTTTGTTTTACTGATTTTAATAATGATACACAAGAACAGGCTTTCTTTTCGTTTCGAATCTAAAAACATGTCACTGAACCATTTCTTTTTTATTTCCTTTTCATCCACAAGTCCTCGTTTCTATTCTTTGATTACCATCCAATCCGCCTTCTTCACACCTCATATTACAAGGGTCTAAAGATCTGATTCGACCCGTTAGTGGATTCATCGTTCTCTGCTGTGTATCATAATGGTAACACAGATTACAGAATAAACTTCATCAATCCATTGTTTACATCAATAAAAATATTAGAGGCCCTACACAACATGTAACTGTAGAAAATCATTTATTTGTTTTATATCTCTTTCACTCTCTCTCTCACCCCCCCCCCCCCCCCCTTTCTCTCTCTCCCCACCCTCTCCCTCATGCATTTGACCTGTTTCAGCCCACAGTGTTGTTAAACTCTAAAGTTTCCAGGTTCCTATCAGTCCTACTAGAAGAGGAACAACAATACAAAAAATGTTGCAACAGATATTCGCTTTTCTGTGAATATTAGCTCATTATCAGAGCAATTTAGAAAGTTGCTTGTAATTTTTTTTTAAATAAGCAATTCAGATAAGAACGGTGTTCCCATACTTCCTCTAAATGCCTGTGCATAGTTGCTTCAGTTTAATCATCTTTTTTCTCTTTTTCTTGCCCTCTCTCCCTCTCTCTCTTTCTTTCTTTTCCACTCTAGCTTTCTTTTGCTCATTTTTTTTCTCTCACTCTATCCCTCTCTATTTTTCCTCTCATTTTTCTCTCATCCTCTCTTTCTCTATCTCCATTAAGTCTCATTCTCCCTCATCAGCCTATTTCAATATTCGGCATACTTTCCTCCTCTTCCTCTATCTTTATAGGTCTGTCCTAATCTTACAAAATAATTGCAATAGTTTAAAATAACTCCCCATGCATAGCACACAGTGAAACTTTAAATACAATGCCCCATTCAATTTTCTAGAAAAAGGAAGTTAGTAGAAATAAACTAGGCCAAGCGGGTTTCTTTTTTATTTTTTAATGTATCTTTGATATTGTTTAATAAAGCTGAATAAATTAGAATCGTAGGTATTTGCGCATACTTTTTTTTATTGCTTTTCTAGACTTGTAAAAACAAAGAGATCTACACACCTTTCCTCTCTACAACTCCAACTCCAAAGTTCATCTACAATATAACGCAGATATTTTTTTTTAGCGATTTTGATGCAACTCGATTAGAAGGGCATGTTCAAATCTCTTGAGATATATCTAAAATAAACAGACGCCGTCTAGAGGAGGCTGCCCTCGTCTGTGCGAGAAGAGAGTCAAATACAGAAATTACTTTATCTAATTATGAAGCATCGTAATCGATTGTGGAAATATTCATTGTAATCGCTTAATTTCGGCTTCAAGACCCACACAAAATAAAAAAAAAACCATCACATCTATCGAAGTTGTGTCTTTCTTGCGTAACTAATAGAATTACAAAGTGTATAACATTTACCGCATATTCAATTTCAAGAATTCCGTTAATGGAAAAATAGATAAATTAGAGGGAAAATTTCGGAGGTCTGGATATCAGAACTAAAATTTCTGCACAGCAAATAAAAAAAAAAAACCAAAACTGAGTAGGTAAAAGCTCGTCAAATGAAAATAACATGATCCTATAGATTTTGTTTCAAAACCACAAACAGTGCATGTTTCAACAGACATAGAAATGTTTAATTTTGATTTCTCCACCAATGCTTTTAAGCTCTCAACATGCCAATATCTCAGTGCAGAACTGACTTATTACTTTTTTGTATTTTCAACCATTTAAAATGTTCAGACGAAGGGTTTTTACTATTATGTTCACATGTTGATGTGCACGTACCATTCAAACCTCTCTCAGGTTTTTATAGAATCATCCATATTTCTAATGGCTCTTTCAACTATTCCATCTCTTTCCTCTATCAGGTCTCTGACACACACCTCTCTTTTGATAATGTACGAATCATTTTCTGTTATCAAGTCGCACTCATGACGCCTCTCCTCTTCACTGTGTCCCCCACACTCCATCTTATCGTTGACGCCTTTTCTTTGTCATCTCAATCAAAAACATTTTAAAAAATCTTTGATACTATCCTCCATCATAACTCTACCACAACTACATTTTAACACTCTCACCTTTTGCTTGTCAATAGCATTATCATTTTTGTGAGTAACATTTCCTAAAAGCTTTGTGGAGATTTCCAAACACAAAAAAAATTGGTACCCATCTAAGTGGGGCCATTATTTTATCTGTGTGTGTGTGTGTGCGTGTGTGTGAATGTATGTGAGTGACTGTGTGCTACATTTTTCCGTTCTGATCGAACCCCCACTGCGGCGCGTATTCATCCTTCAGCTTAAAAGCCCGTATGACAGAAAATGGCTGGGTTTTTTGTCACTGAGACCGTTCATCAGTTGTCGACAACGTTTGTCAATATTAGCACTGAAAAAAACAAAATCACACAAATAGCGCTCATGAAATGTAGCTTTTAGTATGTTTAACCCTAGCATTCAGTTCGCTTTCAGCAGCTTTTAACAAAAGCAAATGAAAAATATTACCGCCAGACCACTTAACATTTTTTTGGACTGAAGTTTTTATTTTGTTCTAACTGTATATGACTCCTATTTGCTGCCATTCTTTCTCGATGTTTGACTGATTGGGCTTTTTTCACTGATCAAAGTGCATACCATGCTTTGGTTGTTTTTGATTTGTTTTATTTTGTTTTGGGTTTTTTTCGCTTGACGACTCTTTCTTTCTATCTTTTCTTTCTTTTTTTTTTCTTCTTACATTGATTTCAGTGCTGCGCAAATTTGCTTACTTACCCTGAAGTAATTATGAATTTGGAAAATTAATCCCTACAGAGGAATAGGTGTTGCGCCTAGTGAAAAGAGTCAAGTTGAAGATCTTTTGTCAATACGTTTGATCTGTCAATAAATTGAGACTTTGTGTAAAATATAGTATTTAGCAGTCAAAAAAATATAAAAAAAAACCCTTGTTTTGTTTCCGTCTTTGAGCAGTGATCATTGAAGATAAATACACGAAGTTTTTATAACTCAAGGCTTTATAAAGAATGACAATGTTTGGCTACGTTATTTTCTTTTCAAATTAAAGCTCAGTATTGATTTTGTTTAGAAAATCAAATAAGAGCGTAGTTCTTTTCCTTTTTTTTCCTTTCATTTAATTCCCAATCTGCTCTTTGCTTACTTTCTAAGTCTATCACCCTTTTTGGTTGTTTTTTTTTTTTAAATAATTTCTTTCCTTGGTGATCTGTTTACCTGACAAATACATCGTTCCTACCATCTTTTATCTTTGTATCGCATTGACTGTACATTTGCTGTTTTCTATCTTTTTTTTTTTCTCACGTTCCGGCCATTCTCTCTCTATATATATCTCTATCTCTCTTTCATTCTCTTTATCGCCCTTTCTTTTCTCTCTCTCTCTCTCTCTCTCTCTCTCTCTCTCTCTCTCTCTTTCTCTCTCTCCATCTAGATTTTAAGTAGTTATTCCACTTTCAGTCCAGTCTTATTGATAAAACAATCCCCTCTTTATTAATTACCCTGATTTTTTTTCCTTCTTACTTTTCTATATATTTGAATGCACTTTTCCCCGTCAAATGCCCTTTTCTTCTCATATCTAATTCATTTTTATTTTCCTCTCTTTTGAGCAGATAAATTAAGTACGAACATCCTTAACAAAAAAAAAAAAACAAAAAAACCAGTATGACCGGATTTGCTTGCCTCTCTAATTAAGAATCTGACACACACAGATCAATTATACTCTGTCTCTGACTAAAGCTCGCTAGTAATTAATTAACTTTGTGGATTAATCTCTCGCTATCACTCTTACTTCTCTTATCTGGACGTCGCATGGAGCTTCAATCTACCTTGAGTAGATAGAAGCGTCCGATCGTATTTGGCAAAGTTTCACATCTTATCCGCACGCGGAAAAAACCGCTATTGTGTAATTATTATATTTCATAGTTTAAATTTTATCGACAAACTTGCTTTGTATAAGAAAAAAACTTCCAATCCTGCAAAATTAAACAAAATTATTGGAAAAAAAGTGTTTAGGCTTCAATTTCTGCCTATGCTTTGTTCATAAAAAGTCTTACGTTGTAACCATAGGTAAATGTTCGAAAATCGTTTTTAGATGATATTTTGGCTTTTCAAAAGCTTACTTGTCTTCACCAGCTTGGGATCTAGAGCTATTGAATGTCCCTAATACTAAACAGTACTTATAAAATTGATCGCAGATTTTTTTCACTAATTCTAATCCGATGAGTGAAGACTGGTTTACGGGATTAATAGTTACTACTAATGTAAGTTCAATTTCAACCTACATGTTACCCTTATTTTCCTTTTATTTTTCAAACGTAATTCAGTTGATCAAATATATTTATTGAAATAAGTCCCTTGAATTAAGACTTATCTTCTGCTTTTGTCGAAAGAAGGGAAAGCGGCACCTGGTATAAATGTCTCTGTAGAGAAACAATGAAGCGTATTTAGGATTTTTCCCTAAAACTAAACACACGCCCATCGGAACATTCTTATAATTGCCAATGTAGGAGATTCTTTTCCGCCCTTCATACATAATGTTACAAAAAGATTTTAAAACATATTTTCACTGAGGTTTTTATAGCCGATTCATCCTGTAAAATTTGCAACGTCTGATCCATGGAATGAGACTCCTAACATTTTATTCCATTTTAAGTAAAAGTATGAACTGAAAATGTTCGACAGTTATCATTTTACAAAGACAATCTTATTTGTCAAGAAGATGGATAATAACACGTTTTGGTGGGTTGTTTTATTTTAATCAAAAATGGCCCCAAAAATGAATAGCATAGCAACGAATGGCTCAATTGTTTGGGGGCTTAGACACGTACCAGAGCAAAGCGGTTCGATACTCAAACAAAATGTTATCTGCTGCTCTGTGTCCACTGAGCACCAGATAGCCCTCTTCAGACCAGATTAAATCAAAGATGCCCGTAAAAGAACCGGCAAACCTTTTGGACATGACGCATGCCTAGATAATCCATAACCCCACTCGTGGTTTCTGTGTGCTGTTTCCAAGAGTCAAGCTCCTTTTACGACATTCTTATTGCATAGCCATAATTACTGTCATTTTCGTAGGTTCAATTCTACCTAAACAACATCGATATAAAAAAATATCCCAATAAGATCAATTTATATGTAGGATCGGGATAAAGCAAATGATACTGGCACAAGACAATAGGAGGACAATTACAAATTGCCCTTCTTCACTCAGCTTGGGGTATAAAGATTGATTCTGAGGGGTAAGATGATCAGCCGAAGCTCCTTCTCACTAATCCAAGCCAAGGCTTGCTCATTATGACGCCACTGACTAGGGAAGAGCCTGGTGGTCATTATGGCCGTGGTCAACATCAGATCAATAGAGGCTCTTTGATTGGTGTCCGGTCAGTTCTGAGATTCTTCTCTCTATAATCTGGACCTCTAAGCCTTTCTTCACACGTTTGTCCCACCTGTATCTCTTACTCAGTTTCCCTATGTTATTTTGTGCACAATCATTCCAATTTTCATCATTTGCCTCAGTGTTAGTATTGATGGAGTGTAGATGATTGTTTCCATAGTTTCAAATTTCCTTTGGGCGCTTAAAACAATAACAATAAAAACATGATAATTATCATCCTTGACCTTGGTTTACCATTTTTGAAACCAGTTACATCGTAACATTGAAACCAGTAATAACACATGATATTCTTGAGTTACGTTGTCTTTAAAAGATTCTACTACACATATATATATATATATATATATATATATATATATATATACCTTTGTCGATACATGTCTTATTTATAATTCAAAAACTTTTGAGTTTAAAAAGCAAACATTTCGAAACAAAACTTTTTCAGCAGTTTTCTATGTTTTCATGTATGTATGTACGTACGGGAGTAAGCGAGAGAATATATAAAATAGGAACAAATATACGTTCTTCACAACTAGCAAAGTTTTGAAATATTAAATCAGTGAAAAATTAAAAACAAAATTGATTTTAAAGCATCAAAAATTATGTATCAAGAACTGGCTTGGAAACATAAGAGAACTCTGCCATTAAAAGAATCGAAACAACTGTCAGTAGCCTTTTATGTTAATGACAGTCATCAGCCGCTTTTAGTTATTTGGAATTTTTTTTTTCTCTGTTCGCAGCTTAGCTGGCTGTAATGTTGGCTGGAGGAATCTGACCAAAGTTATACTGACCAATGTCCAGGGAGACGAAAGGTAAGGGCAATGAGACGCTTCATTTTTTTTTATATTTTCTTTTAAATTACCTGGAGTTCCTGACTTCTGCGACAATTAATATAGTTTAAGCTGAGCAAAGCGTAATGGGTTAATGAAAAGTATTTCCTGGCTGGGAATTTTCACTTTGCCTAAAACTTTGGCGCTAAAATCAAAATATGCATTTTTGATTTTATACTCCTCACCTATTGCGTTCTTCATTTACAAAAAAAAAAAAAAAAAA
>BLXT01005114.1:418595-435812 GCA_019648995.1 Plakobranchus ocellatus
TTCACCTTACTTCACCTTACTTCTTTAATCTAAACATATCTGAGCATCCATTTGCTCCGTCAGATTAGCAGTTTCAAATCACAGTGTTTGCCTGAGTTTCTATGGTGCAGAGGAGGTGTTTGTTCGGTTTTAAAATTAAGCCTCACGCATTACAAATAAGCAATGAAACGTAAATGACATACGTCTCGTACAAATCAAAAATGTGTTTATCAACCACTGACTACGTGCCAGCACTGATTATCAAAATAAGTTTATATAGAGGTGGCAAACTCAACGGAATCAAGTTTTCACATGGCAAGATTAGATGAGAAGCGCTTGAAGTGAACTTCTATACTCAAACTGTCCCTTTGTTCCAGACTACCCTTGAAGGGGAGTAGCCTTCAGGTCTATTTTTAAGCATTAAGTTTCATATAAAATCTTTCATGAAGAAATAAACAAACAAACTTTTTAAGAAGCGATAGAACATAACTACTTTGTATAATCCATTTCTGAATCACAGGCCATGTTTAGAACGTTTTTAGTTGTTTTTTTTAAACCAATGCCATATTTTTGACAAACACCACAATGTACAATGAGGGGCTTGCGATTATTTTCAAATGAAAGCAGTGAGAGAAACACAGAAAGGTTTTGGAATCTAGCTAATAGAGAGAATCAAAATAAAGAAGATCTGTTTGGAGGCCACTCCAAAAAAGAGCCACGAGATGAATTTTGAACCATTCAAACCTTTTTAGACACTTTTGTTTATTTCACTTTATACATGTATCTTTATAACAAAAATGCTTGTTTTGTATGCAATGTAGATCACATACGTCTTCAAAACAGTCCAATGTTTCCAGAAACATTTAAAGTATTTTTTTTCTAGAAAATTGAAACCATTCATCTTTGCACAAAAACAACCAATCTTTGCTCAGTTTTCACAATTGCACAGTTCATAAATCGAAGTTGTACTTTATATCAACAGCTGAAATATTCAAAATAAGATTTGTGAATAGTATGAAGATTTTTTTTCATATGAAAGCACGTACCTATATTTACATATTGCTTTTTTTTTTGTTTACATAGTCATAGACGTTGCAATCACAAGCGTCTTTGAGGAGACGCTTGTATAGTAAAATCAATCCAATCATATGAAAATAAGTGGACAGGCTTACAAGTAAAGGAAGACTAGATTTAACATGAAAACATTTTCTGAAGAGTAATAGGCTTGCCCATAGTAGAACCTACATGATACATTATCGCTAAACATTGTCACAAAAAAAGCCAGAGTTAAAGAAAACTCTATTCATTACTGGAGCAGCCTACAGATAACGATGAAAACACAAAACGAAAGAATTTAAGCTGCTTGTGCTATATTGCCATGATGAAAAATACATTCGTCTAAATATTGCTCTTCTACTCTTATTCTCTCTTCATCTGGAGATTTATTGTCCATACCAAGGAAAAAAATGGATTCGTAGTATTTCATTTTGAATTTTCCATAACAAAACAATAAAACTACCAAGCTCCATAGCAGTAATTAACAGAGAAGAGTTGAGAAAATGAATATTTGAGGCAAAGTATCATTGACAGTCATTTTATGGCATTTTTTATGCACATAAAATGGAATTCAATAGCATTCATAAATTACAAGTTAATTAGAGGCACAACCTATACATTTTAATAAAAAAAAATATTAAGCTTTACAAAATATGAGAAATCATGAAATAAATACATCACTTTCATTTTTTTTTTTTTTTAACAGAAAAAATTCTTGCTTTTTTAATTAACACTAATATAGTTAGAGTTTTAAAAATCCCGCCATTGAAATTAAGCCTTTTGCAAAACGAAATTGTTTGAAACAGAAAAACAAACAAACAAAAACAAAATCGTAAAACTTGAGCATAAATATTGGTTGAAAAAAAACAAAAAGAAAGAAAGAAAAAACATTTTCAAACATCATCATCAAGATACAAATCAATCAAAAAAGTGTGAAAAAAAAAAATTATCAATTCCTTACATAGCAAGGAATTTTCTTTGATCAATGTGCAAAGATCCTTTTGCTTAGAAACAAATAAACCATATCTTCAAAATGCAATGAGTGGGATTTTAACCACATATTTTTCAGCAGTCTCTGATCTTTAACAAAATTGAGAATAAAAAAATGCATAGTTATTCCCTCTCAGAAAAACTATTGTGTTTTTTGTTGTTTTCTTTTTTTTTTTTAATTCCATAGCATGCAATATCATCAGTGGCTCAGTCACCAGCAAACTTGCTCTAACTGCATAGGGATTTTTTTTGCCTCACACACACAGTTTGGGCCTGTCACTGGCAAGAGCCAATAAAAAAGCCTTTGATCATCTAGTGATGAGCAGACTATATGGCACAACCTAACAAGCCATAGTATGGAACAGTACGATTGGTAAAATGAAGATATGTAGCAATGTGGCTATCGGTTTACAGCGCCCTATATAGAACCGTGTAGACCACACACATGCCTAGTTGGGATCATCCAATAAAATAAGTAATAAGCAAAATTGCACCCTTACTGATGATAATGAGTTTCTTGTTGTGGAGGGTTTTCTCTTGGCTGTCTGCAGAAACATCACAAATAGACAATATTCAAAATCAAAGACCTTGGAATTGAAATAAATTTAATCACAATTCTCTAGGATATGAGAACAAGACATCTAATTTTAATTACTTTTTACATAAAATATCTAGAATTATATACAGAATTGTATAAAGGAATTTGCGGTGCTCATCACAAATTCTAAGCCAAAATCAAATGATTTGGCAGAATCTACAGCTAATGGTAGTGAATAGCTGAAGTTTCAAAGAGAACAATCAGCTAGTCAGCGCTGCAAGCTTTCAAATAAACATAATATCAGAATTGTTTCTTTGTACCACTTCTCATTTAGACAGTAGATGTACTCTTTGAAAATTGTCTTCCAAAGCACTCAAGCATTTCTTAGAATAAGCTTTCCAACAGAAATATCGAACACTGCATTCACGATAAGAGATGCCAGGAAAGCATACCTGAAGGTAATGCCTATAATATCACTATAAAATATTACTCCCATGGTCCCGGGTGATGTCTATGAAAGTTATTCAGCTATATTTGTATCAGGAATTTATTTTCTTTGGCAATTCAGAACAAGATTCAAAGCAGAATGTTTAAACATCCAATTAAGTTTAGAAGAACATACCTATAGACTTCAACCCAGCTTTGAGGTTTACACATGTTCATGGACACACTTGGCACATGATCTTTAATCTTGACCTTATTTAACAGCAGTGCCAGTATTTGATAATATTTTTTATGCTTTTGGATTTAGCTTGATGTCTGAATCCATCAGCTTCCTTCAAATTCTCAATCATTGTCTATAAACAGAATAATCATAAGAGCTAGGAAAGTCCACATCATAGTTAAAGATGTATGGAAATAAAGGTGATGAAAGGTCACTCCCTTCTGGACTAAGATGTGGGAAGTGCACCTTTTGCCACTCTTTGGTGCAGTGGCATAGAATGTAACACAGTATGTCTATATATATATATATATACAATATATAAGATTAAGCCAAATATTCTGAATCTCTAACAAACTAATCAAACCAGGTCAAAAAAGATCAGAAAGCCCTGACAAAAAAGAAATTCTCTACTCAACAGGTATAATTTACACTCTCAATTCTTCAAGTTGGTGCATATGCTCCATCCAAATGCAGGGATGGTAATGTAAACAGAATAGGATCCTCTACTGCCATGGAATGTGGCGTTTTGTATTTAGCTCCGGCATAATAAAACAAAACAAAAAAAAAAACATCTCAAATCAGAACTATGGGAAAGATCATGAGAGGCAAACTATGGTTTGAATGGCACTGTGGAATGTTTTTGAACTTTTTGAAAGGTTAACACAAACTCCAACAAACTCCCCAACCATGGCAGCTCACTGCCACTCATCCCATGGCTTTTGCCTCACAAAATAAGTCGAGTTTCAATCCCGATTCACAGTAAGATGATGATATCAAGAGACAGGGGTTAAATAAACATTATTTTTACATACTCAACAAAGTCTGTAACCATGTAATAAATACACGCAGAGGCCAGCTATGTTAACCCCCGTTTTTTAAGATCTATAGTTGACCTGAATCAATCAGGATTCCAACTCGAGCCATTAAATGATCCTGCTGCACATTTCTTTCACTATCAGCTGCCCAGTTGGTTGGTGTATATATACAAAAATAAACATCACTTTATTTCTGTACAAGTTCTCTAATTCTCTTGTTGCTGATGAGCAGCCATTACACAAGCCCAGCTTTAATATTCTCTCCCAATCAGACTTTCCATCTCACTTTTGCTCTTGTTCCAACAATCTTCCTTCTATATCCCTTCAACATTCTCTTCTCATAGAATTATATACAAATCAGACATTTTGGAGCAAACGACAGAGGCACTCAAAACTTTAACAACCTATACAAAGAATCAAATCAGAGATTGCATTTTCAATTTACGCCACACCATTAGGTGAAGAGGAAAAAATTGAAGATTAAGATCGTCGAGAGAAATCCTCGTGAAATTCCAAAATGCCCTTGACCACAGAGTATTCAAATGTCCACAAGACAGTCAGCCTAGTTCTATCAAGAGGGGGCTTGGCGCTCCATTGACCCTCTCGCTGAAACCACCTGGATATGCCTCCGTCTCCGCTGGCTATCTTCGTCATCCGCCGTAACTTGGCTGTTTGCATTGATGACCAGGTGAGCAGAGCTGAGTTTGTAGAGCCCTGCGACGATGATGAACAGGACAATGGCTACTGCCTCTAAACCAGCCAAACTGTGGGGTTCAATAGAATGGTTCAGTGAAATGGTAGCCAGGTTAAAGGAAGAGCAAATGAGAAGATATTATGAATTGTTTTTAGCAGCAGTTTTATTGTCTTGAAACAAAAAAGACAAAACTTGCTTACCCCTTTTTTCCTTTGCTTTAAATTTTTTTTTTTTTTTTTTTTTTTTNNNNATTTTTTTTTTTTTTTTTTTTTTTTTTGTGCGTGCGTGCGTGTGTGTGTGTGTGTGTACCTGGTTTTTTTTGTGTGTTTTTGTTGTTAAATTTTTGGAGGGTTTTTTGACTGGTTTTACTCTAAAGGAGATAGAGTCGAATATTAAAATTTCTATTAATATCAATGGTTATGGAGTGAACAAGAAGTAAATAATACAGATTATAACAAAAAAATTCTAATAATAAATGATTCTATTGAATATATCACCACAATGATGAAGCTATTTTGGCAAAACAGGTTGGTGTTAATTTACTATTTTACTTTGTAAGTACCATTCAGCATGATATATAACTTCTAGCTGGCAACTCTTTACTTCCACTTAGATTATATAATAATTCAGTTGTTATTTCATCCTTTGGGTCCTAGATTTTGTATTATTTGTAGTGCGTCCCGAGTGGTTTATCTGGCACATTTATAATTACCTTACAAATGGTTATTAGTATATTTTTTTTATAAAAGAAACCCAGAAGAAACCATGTTCTTGACAAGACTTAAAAAAGGCTGAATATTTTTAACACAGGCCTTGACAAAGAGAACACTCCAATATGTATCGGCCCCAAAAATTCTCACAGATAGGAAGTTGGTCAACATCTGTGCAAACTTGACAAACAGTTTTTATTGGTAAGACCCTTTTGAAGTAAATGCATCTTTCAAGAAATCTATACTATTTAAGTTGTGCAAATATGACTATGATTTTTCTCTCGTATCTCTACCTCTTACCTCTTCTTCAAAAATTTTCTGTGAATGTGAGTGAATGCTGTTTTCTTTAAACATGTTTAATATTTATTATCTTGGAACAACAGGCAATATTTATTGATTGGGTGTAACTTTTCCAAAGGTACTATGGCCTCTGTAAGATTCAGGAGCCAAAGAACTTTCGCTTGGAATAAAACCACGGCATCCAGATTATCAGTCCAATCCACCAACAATTCACCTTTCTTTCAAAACAACAAAAGGCTTCACTCGTGGAACAAATATGGGTCTCTAATTGCTGGGATCAAGGAAAGGGAGGGGAGAGAGGGGCTTAAATGCTAAAATAATTTATGAAGATAACTGTGTAAGACTGCGTATGTACCTGTAGAAGTAGTAGTCTAGATGACAACTGTGTTCCCACACTGGTGGGTCAACCTGGTGACATGGAATGCGGCAGTTGATGTTCCCATAGTTGTGGCTGTAGATCCATGTCTTGGAGGCCGCGAGTGAGGCGAGTACTGCTGTGCCAAGGAAGGAGCCAATGCCACAGAAGCAGTAGAATATTCCAGTGATGAGGGCCTTCATAGACTTAGGGGACACAGACACTGCAAACTGAAGGCCTGCAGACAAAGACAGTTTACAGTTAGAACATTCTCATTTCACTCCACTTTTATATCCTATTTTACCTTATTTTATATTCAATTGCTTTGAATTTACACAACTGCCCTAACAGGTTGATTGCTTTTGCTTAAATATTTTTAGTACAGTCGTCAGAAAAAAATTTCAACTTGGTAGAGTAATTAACGTGACTTTTTCAATATAAGTGCCCTCATTATAAACTGAGGCAAAAAAAATTTTAATATGAATATAATATATATATAGACTTTCAAAATTATAATTTTTTTTATCACATTTTTTTTCAATAAATCATACAACTGATGACATTATTTGAAAACGGCTTAAAACTTCCAAGCTTAGGATTCCAGAAAAGCCTAAGTTGAGATCTAACTCACATGCCACACTTGTGAAGACTTCGCTCACACCGATGAGTGCATACTGTGGAATCTGCCAGAACACAGACATATTGGCCGCATCATATTTAGTGCCAGCTAAATGGGGAAAAACAGGAAATAGAAGAATAATGATTGATGACCAAGTAGTGTTGGACTGATATCATCTCTCTCACTCTTCTAAATGTATGTCATAATTGTATGTATGTATCTGAATAAATTGCTTACATTAGTCAAGGAACAACCAAGCAATACTAAAACTGATTTCAAAGTAACAAAATTTGGCAATTTGAATTCTAAAACATTATACGTTAATTCAAAACGCAGTAAGCTGGATTAATATCTTTTAAATAGATGGAAAGTTTAATAACAAATTCCTTATAGTTGTTTTAGCGACTAACTGCTGTTAGCAAAGAAAAAATATATAATGCACTTTGGACATATCAACATGAAAGGGACTATTCACACAATGTTGAAGTAGAATGGCCATGTATCAAAATATAGAGAGAAAGAGGGAAAAAAGCTCTCGTGTTTTGGTTCTTAACCTAAACTCTTTTCCATTTTCTGTACTAAATTTCCTATGTATTACAAAATCCTTAAAATATTAAAATATAAACAGATCTGCTTTGTGCAAATGTTCTTATTTTATGCACTGAAATGAATAATGTAATAAAATTTACAAGAGATGTTTTTTGTAAAAACTTGCCCTAAGAGTGTGTACAAGAACAACTAAGAGACAAAGAAGTAGATATAAAGAAGTGCTAAAGAAAAACGTGTCAAAATAAGAATACTTTTTCCATTAATAAATAAGAAAGAAAAAAAAAAGAATTAGGACTCATAAATTTGTACAATGAAGATGTAGGTGAAGTACACTGTAGTTTATATCTTATTGTTTTTTGCAGTTCTTTTTTGTTCCTGGCTTTGTTCATGTATTCCTAAATATCCTTTCTTGTCCTGTTACTATTGATAACCTCCACCCCCCAGCCCCCATCTTTCTGACAGTAATGGGATTTAATTTAAAAAGTCCCCGACTACATCACAACAGATGATTCTGCTAAGATGCAAAAAGAACACCTTCAGTTTTTGTACATTTACATGTACAACAATGTCTCTCTAATTTTTTTTTTCCTTTTTTTTTGAGAAAAGCGGAAAAAAAAATTGTTGAAATGTACTTTTAGTCATATCTTATCTGCAGTCTTTATCAAATCATAAGCCATTTTCCAGTTTTTAATCATAACTCTTATTAGAAAAACAAATTACAACTCACAACTGGAACAGTGTATTTCACCAGCAAATGTTGAAACGGGAGATAAAATTCATACGCTCAAACTAAGAGAAAAGAAAAAAAAACTTCACAGGAGCTGGTTTTGCTGTTACTCCAAGAAATCAGTATATAAATAATGAGGGAACACAACACAGCCTCAATTAAGCACAGTGACACTTACCAATGTACTGAGGAATTGATGCATTCGTGCAGGGCATGTCTGGGTAGGGCCAAAAAGCCTTTAGCCTGTAGTGCTCCACCACTCCAGCGACAAGTATTGCGGTCATGGCAAAAACCATACCGACAACGATCCGCATGGTGAATGTGAATGGGCGGCCGGCCTGCTTCAGCCGCGGATAGATGACGCGGTCAAACAGTGGTAGCATTATGATCACAAATACAGCATCAAACAAGCTGAACCAAGCAGCCACTATCTGGAAGTTGTATCATGGTGAGATTAAACAGAAACAAAAAGCCATTATGTGCTTAATCAAAGCGTACACTTTTGTTTCGTATTTATATGTCACGTACTTGGTTAGTTCACCAACAACACAAAACCATCGTTGACATGGTAGATTTTGAAAACATGGACGGCAGTCTCACGATAGAGGTCAAATTGTAGATCTACAGGACTGACTTTTAAATGAAAGCACTCAACTAGGATGATAAAAATGGCTCATTTAACTATGAACAGAACTTTCTATAACTATGCAATACACATAAAGCAATAGCTATTCTATTTCAATTTAGGGGTTTTTTTTTTAATTCAGTCAATTATGTTCAAAACATAAATCATTTTGAGAGACTGGGTGCACATAATTGTACAGTTTTTCATAGAATGACAAGACATTGAGGGGTGGGCTGGAAAATCCACTGGTTGGAAGAAGTGTGCAAGCACAGAAAACTTTTGAAAAGACCAAAATAGCCTAAATTTCTGTCAAATGTATGGTCAAGAAAAAAAATGCCCCAAAAAGAAACGTCTGACTTTATGAAAATGATCGTCATGGCAAATCTGGCCTGAGATAACTTTTCATTCGGTTATAAATAATGAAGGATTTAAGGCAATATCATAAATATATTCTTTTTATGTGCACAAGCATATGAAAAAAACGATGCTTGTATCATAAGCAAAGTTTATTGTCTTGTCCTTATTTAGCTTAGTCATTGATTTCTGTGCCTTTACACACAGTAAACTGTGCAAGGCATAATTTAAAAAATAAAAATGTATAAACAAAGTAATATCAATAAGGTTGACATAAAACTTAGGTTTAAATTGAAAGAAACAGAAAAAGTGAATGGAATGATACATACAACCACAAGATGAGTAAATCATATCTGAAATTTTTCCCCCGAGAATTTAAAGCAAATTAATACTTTTTGTTTGTTTGCTTTTTAATCCACTAAGAACTCAAGGAAAAATTTGCTTTGCAATTAAATATGTTTTATCTCAGAAAAATTATAATTACAAAAATTTTAAAAAAAAAAAAAAAAAAACTTTCTCCCTCTCCTCCTACCTGAGGTCTCTCGAGGTGGGTTTGGTTCGGAAAGTGATGAGAATTCGCATGTGGTGGAGAAGCCGTTGACAAATTGGCCAAGGGAATAACAGGTGGAAGGCCTGATTTCCCATAGAAATCCAGGCGCATATGGAGACCTTGGAACAGAAACGTTGTCTGCATCTGGTGGAAATAGTGATTAAAATACACTAGTTCAAAGGTCCAGGGCACAGAGCATGAACTGTATCAAAATAAAAGCTTTATGTTGATGAAACAAATTTTGATAATTATTTGGCACTGCTTGTTTTTTTTTACCGTTTTCTTTACCAGCTTAGTTATCCAGCACTGAGGACATTGATCTCCAAGTTCCTTCCCTCTTTGTTCTCTGTTCAGCAGGACAAATGATTAACCACCTACCAGCCGGCAGGTGTGCAATTTAATCCTGTCATGCTGCTTTACTGGAATACTCGTTATAGGTTTCTTTTTATCTTGAGCTCTGGAGCCTTAGACTGAGATATTTCCAAATCTAGTCCAACCAAGTGGCAAAACACATTTTGAACCTCTGAAATACCTGACCTGCATTCTGTGGGTTATGTAACTTTGAATTCTTGGTACAGAGTAGACAATTCTAATATAAGCCTTTAAAGATGTTAACATAGCTTTTAACAGAAAGAAAAACAAATTAGAAAAAAAAAAATTTACTTTAAAATGTTGTATAAGACATTCCTGAGCACAGGTCTCAAGACAAATGTTCCAGCTTAATCATCACCTGGAAGTAGACGATCCAGTAGGGAATGAGTACAGCAAACACTGTGATGATCATGCCGAGTTTCTTCACATCGTCCACCAGGGAACTGTGGAAGATGCCTCCATGCTGATGCTTGGCATAATCCAGAAAATGAATGGGCCTGCCATCTCTTCTGACTCGGTTGGTTTTGATCAGCGTGGAATTTGAGGCAGAGTCCTCTGTTGCAACCGTTCTAAAGAGTAAAAACACTTTTTCTTAGACACACTCATATCCAATTATTTTGTCTGTTATTTATTGTTTATTCCAGCACTTTATATCACAAGAATAGAGACTTGATTATGTGCATTTAATTGACGGGGACCGAGATATTAAAACAGGTTTTTTAGTTTTATTTCTTACCAGAAGGTGAAGCAGTCAAGATTTGCTACATTTTTATGTTTTGTGTTTTTTTTATGACATATACATTACACTCACATTTCATTGAAATGGAACAACTTCTTTGTGATTGACTCTTGCTTTACAAGGCATGCCCAAATACATTTTGCTTATCCTTCGAAGATCAAAACCTTAAGAAGAAGAATTTAATTATAATTACCTGAATTCTGTTTTTAAGTGTAGATTTAGAAAAGGGTATAGAAATGGAAAAAAAAAAGAATTTTGCAACTATAATGAAAGGAGGCAAAGAAATGCTTGAATCTATAAGGTTTGTTCAGTGGATGGAAAATAAAAAAAGAAAAATTGAATGTCGATGATTTGAAAGGAGAAATAATAGAATGTGATATTCCTTGGAAAATTTTTTTAGGAAGTGACCAAATCCAATTTTTGTTGAAAGCAAATGCAATATTTATAAATCTTAACGCACATGGTTTTTGCCTTTAAAGTTATCAATTTTTTTTTCCTTTACAAAAGATCACAAAAAGGTAAGGTTTCATCTTCCTCTCAGAGAAGTGTGAGAAACATTTAATGAGAGTGAAGAAATTGTAAAACAACTTCGCAACGGTTCACGTTGTCAAGTTTGCAATTCACAGCCAAGACCCATGATCTCTTTCCTCCCCTCATGTAAACTGCAAAAGTCTTTAATTTGCTTCACTTCCCTTTCTTTTTTTCTTTCAATATAGGAGTTTAAAAAAAAAAAGGAAAGTGGCTGTGGAGGGGTGAAGGTAGAAGGAGTACTAATCATTTTGTAGGAAACGAGGCCTTGACAAGTGTGGAGTTTATAAAGTCAAGCCTGATGGAATGTTCCAAAGTTGATGCTAAAGCTGGAAAAGCTTTTGGTTGGGAAGAACCAGGAATGAAAGAAAAATTATAAAAGTTTGAAAACTTTTCTTTCTTGATTATAAGATTGGTAAGCGCAACTTTGAGACTTTTGTTTGGTCAAAGATTGACTACTTAAAATACCTTCTTTGAGACTGAAGAGGGACGGTCTCTGAAACTCTATAAATAGGATATAAAATGAAAAAAAACAGAAGTGAGGGAAGAAAAATAAAATATCAAGGCTGTAATATTATGCAATCGTCGTATTTAATTTTCTGTATCGTATCATCTAATGAAAAATAAAATGGCCAAAATCGAAGACAGCCAAGGTGCAATTAATATTATTGACAAAATAAATAAAAAATAGTCGAAATGTTAATACTTTGAAGTCAAAAAAAAAAAAATGTACCTTTAATATATAATTATTTAAATTATTAATTCAGTTATCTGACTGGTCACCGAACTCAGAAATGTCAAAGATGATGAAATCAGCCAAAATTTTTTATTTCTTTTTTTTTTTTTTTGTGGAGTGCAAAAAAAATTGATTAACAATTCTGAATTTAATATACCCTGCCACAGTTAAATGTACATAGTTTTATTGTATTATGACACTTCCAGGGTAAAGAAACACAACGTTATAATGTCAATAACCACATCAATATCATCCGTTGTTTCTGAACTTATTTTTGGCCCACCAATATTTTTTTTTTTTAATCTAGGTGGATTTATTCCACCCAAACAAACAAAAAATACTTTCAAGAGCCTGGTAGCTCAGACTGAGGAATTGAAAAAAAACTACCTTGAATGGGTTTTGCAGGGCAGAGATGACTGCACTGCATCTCCAGGAAGCTAAAGAAACTGGGATTTTAAGTCTAGACCTGGAACGTTTGGGATCTGGGCCAAGAACAGGGAAGATCGCAGCTCAACATGGAGGTTTGACACACATCTGCAAATGACACATGTGTGCACAAAACCTATCACACACTAATACTCACAACGGAGGAGCAGTCTGTCCCTCCATCTGCCTGCGTTGCCGCCATCGTCGGAATGCTTCCCGTAGTATTTTGAAAATGTTAGTGAGGACACTGCCGTCTGGTGCCCGGCAGGTGTAGAATAACCGCCCTTCATTAAAAAAAAAAAAAAACAAAGAGGAAGCCTTTTATACCATGTCAGTAGATTTTTTAAAGTTCTATATAAGCAAAGATACAAAGGGAAGAGGGTAAACAAATGTATAATCATATGCTTATCATGTGTTCAAATGATGGCATGTATACAATTCACAGTTATGACCTTCTCCTGTCTTCTGTTTGTGTGTGTGTGTGTGTATATATGTATATGAAGCACATATGCTCATTAAATCTCAAAAGCAACAAAAAATGAAAAATTTCCATGCAATTATACAACCTCTACAATCACACAGGCACCTTCACATGTTTGTACATATGCAAAACTATTGATCAACACACACAGACGTATACCTATAACATTACAGATTCAAATGACTATATATACATAGCCTGACAAAAATGACTACAAAAGACAAGCCCTAAGGCTAGGATTAAATAGGGCACCACAGAGGATTACAAACTAAACACCTTAAGTGAAGCTGACCTGCACACTGAGAAATTAACACAGCACTCACAAGCAGACACTTAGGGAGACACTTAAATAAAACTTCCTACCATCAACCAATACAAAGGAGGGCGAGGCCAATTGCGGACATATAATTTAGGTAAGCCAGAGGCTCAAATGTTGTCTCAATAGACATCCAGGCACATAAAAGTGTTGGTTACAGATAAAGCAAAAATAAGGCTCAAAGCCAAATGTACCTACGATTGAGCAAAAATGATAAAGGCAGACAGAAGCTACACTCTTACAAATTCCAATGGAAAAAAAAGGCACATAACTAATCAGAGAGAAAAACAGTTAAACAGACAAATTTGATTAAATTAAACAGCCATCTTGCACAGAAGCATAAAGGTCAGGCTTAGTTCCAGTGGCAAAAGCTGATGCAGACCTGAAGACACAGGCACAGGCAAGCAGAGACAGACACTGATAGTGTCATGTAAGAAATGAATTGGGCAAAAAATAATTTGTGAGAGTATCAATATTACAGACCGCACTACAAGGACAGTTATTCTCACCCAAAAAAAAACCACTTACGCACATATACGCTCACACACACTATTCGAAATATAGAGATGAATGTATCAATTCAAAATGGCATTTCAAGTTAACTACAGAGAGAATAAGCCAGTGCTTTCAGGCAGAGAAATGGACGTAGGCACACAGATGCTTTTTTTTTGTAACCATATTTACAGACTCCTCCTCCTCCTCCTCCTCCTCCTCCTCCTCCGTTACTCAAAATTTTGTTTCTTTGCCTTTTTTTTTTTATTTTGTGATCACCAATTCCAGCGCTTCAGGCTTCTTGGCCTTGTCAAGCATGGGTGCTGTTGGCAGGATTCAAACTTACCACAAAAGTTTCTGTAACATCAAGAGCGCCCTTGGCTAGCCCTAATCTCACTAAAGCCCTAGAAACCCTCTATGCGCCTTGCAAGTTTAAATCCTAGAACACTCACGAGAAGAGCCATAGGTTAGGAGGCCAGGCCCATGCCAGGCAAAGCCTTCTTAATTTCTGAAAGCCAGTCAGACAGACGGGTGGATATGCACATTCAGACAGGTACAAGAGAAACAAAGAAGTATATGTATCTAGAAAGGCATACAAAAACGTATTGAGAGTCAAACTGAAGATACATATATGAGGTAAAGTACGCAAACTGAGAGCGTGGCGACACAGATAATAAAACATGCTGTAGATTGTACTACTCCTCAGAAGAAAAGGCCATTTATAAACGATTATAGTTCCTAGGTTAGATAACTGTTAGACGACAAGGCACTGACCTATACAAAAAACCAGCACAGAGACCAACAGTGTGGTGGCGCACACCATGAAGGCCAGGCGGAAGCTGTACTGCTGCTCCAGAAAGGACATGAGTCCGAGTCCAATGAAGCTGCCACAGTTGATGCACCAGTAGTACCAGTTGAAGAAGCTAAACTGCGTGTTCTGGCTGGCCCTTGGAAGCTGGAGGGGAAATAGATTAATCTTAGTCAGTTTTCCTTTCTTCGGTTCCTGATTCAACGGACGTGGTAATTGGAACATAAAGACAAATTTCTTCAACAAAATGTATGGAATAAAATTTTGCATAGTTGAATTCAGGTATTTGGTCTGACAAGGAATTCTCTTGTTTAAGACAAAAGCTGCTATCAGGCACGCATGTTTCTAAGAAGAAGATCGCCACTTGACTTGGCTAAGGCAGATGACCATGCGATTCTATCTCGATCTTCTCATAGATTGTTGCACCATCAGTTTCTCTGCTGGCCTTGAGTAGGCCGAAGAGCCTCTAAATTTCGCAGGTACCGCCGCAAAGTCGGATTATGATGCAAATATAGCTTCAAAATAAAAAAACAAACAGTAAAATATGTTATTTTAACCAACTAGCGTAGAGAAACAAAATGAATAATACAATAATTTCAAGGAAGTATGAATGCAGCCCCGAAAAATTATATGATGATAATGACGACGATGGCGACGCCGACGAAAGAACGAAGACGAAAACAATAATAAACAAAATCCACAACGATAACAACATTAAGGAAGACAAGACAAGACAAGGAGGAAGAGGAGGAGGAGGTAGGGGAGAGGGAGGAGGAGGAAGAGGAGAGGGGAAGGGGAGAGGGAGGAGGAGGAAGAGGAGAGGGGAAGGGGAGAGGGAGGAAGAGCTCTCTCTCTCTCTCTCTCTCTCTCTCTCTCTCTCTCTCTCTCTCTGTATCTCTCTCTCAGTACAGGATCTGTCTTTTTTCCATCATGCTCATTGACTTCCTCTTTCTGAAACAAGTTTATTGCATAGGGTGCCTGCTAGGCGATGACTATGAATATCAGGCCCATCACACCACGGATGTACCGGTATTTTACAAACGGATGGGCGGAGATAAATCTTGGAACACGAAAATGCCTTTGCCGATGATACATTTAATATTAAGCTGGTGCAACCAGGATTCAAACAAGCAACGCTCTGCACTGATTTTTAGAGCTTAACTGCCGACGCCACGAATAAGCCTACAGGAGAATTTTGTGGAGAGTTCGGACTATCAAATAATGGAGAGTTAAGTAAAATGAGTCCCACGTTTAGTCCAAGCATTGAGCAACCAGAAGTAGGGTCCTGATTGTTCTTGGCATACGGCATTATGAGGTAGTTTTCCATTGCTTTCCCCGCCGCCTTTAATTTCGCCGGGTGGTAAGAGACCTAGCTACCCACAGAGTGCTTGGCAGACAAAGGGGAGTAATGAAAAATTGACTTGGCCTAGACTGGGATATGAACTTCGGACCTGACTTGGTAGCCAATTGCCCTACCAGATGAGCCACCGCTCCCCCCAATGACGAGACAGGTAAGGATCAAAGAATCACGCCTTTTGAAAACATCTTATTTCAGAAATGGGAACAGCTAAAATAATCCACACTTGGCCGGAGTTACCTTGTACAGATGATGGACGAAATTTCAGCCACGAAAATTGTGTGCCTTTGAAGAAAAAAGATAATCAACGCTATGAAGCAAGGCACGTGATTAATTGATTGATTGATTGGTTATTGATGTTGTAGCGAAAAATTAAGACCTTTGGAGGGGAAAGATCACTAACGCTATGAAGCAAGGCACGTGATTGATTGATTGATTGATTGATTGATTGATTGATTGATTGATTGATTGATTGATTGATTGATTGATTGATTGATTGATTGATTGGTTATTGATGTTGTTGCGAAACATTGAGACCTTTGGAGGGGAAAGATCACCAACGCTATGAAGCAAGGCACGCGATTGATTGATTGATTGGTTATTGATGTTGTTGCGAAAAATTGAGACCTTTGGCCTTTGGAGAGAAATGATCACCAGCGTTATGAAGCAAGGCACATGACTGATTGATTGATTATTGATGTTGTTTCGAAACATTGAGACCTTTGGAGGGGAAAGATCACCAACGCTATGAAGCAAGGCACATGATTGATTGATTGATTGATTGATTGATTGATTGATTGATTGATTATTGATGTTGTTTCGAAAATTTGAGGCCTTTGGCCTTTGGAGAGAAATGATCACCAGCGGTAGGAAGCAAGGCGCATGACTAATTGATTGATTTTTGGTGTTATTTCGAAAAGATGAGATCTTTGAAAGGCAAAAGACCACCAGCGCTATGAAGCAAGGCACGTGAATTATTCATTCATTCATTATTGATGTTTTTAAGTGATCGCTTTACAAGCGCTGAGTTTTGGCTCATCATTTTTCATTAACTCGAATTTGGCAATGCCTTATGAAATATCCCAGCTAGCGAATCATGTGGATTATCAGTGCGGCTCTGTACACGGTATATAATATGCATAAAATTGACATACAATTTTTTTTTTCATCGTGGAATGTCAGCGCACTATCAAGTGGGTCATCATCTATCTTGATAATATTTAGACCAAATCGATCTATGTGAAGAATGATGATAACGATTCGGTTCTCATAAGTCATCCTGAGTGCACAGTATGTATCCCAGTGCAAGTGGGTTGGGTTTGTCATATTTCACCTGGTCGGACGTGCCTGGCCTTTTTCCCTTACCACAGCATCGCTTTTCAATAAATGAATGAAACTGTTTCTAGCATTTTAAGACTTTTACAGCTTTTGGGTTTT
>BLXT01005114.1:564643-576666 GCA_019648995.1 Plakobranchus ocellatus
TGGGAGGACAACAACAATGAGTGGATGAGTTTGAGATTGAGCTATACAATCAGAAAACCGAGAGGATCGAAGGATGAGATGGTTGTAAGATCACTTTTGATGCCCTACGTCCATAAGACTGCGAAAAACATTGAAAGGCTACTCTGTGAATGGCAATAATGTTCTCAAAATTAATGAGCTGAAGAAGATTTGACAGATCTATACTGCACTCAATAAATAAAGGTAAATGTTGTTCACGAAAACATTTTAATGTTAGCGCTCTGCTTAAAGCTATTAAATAATATGGGGACATTTTCACGGTATCTTTTGATTTAACATTGCCCTAATTAGCCGTCAAGGCGATTATACACTCTATTTATAGCGTCTATGCTTATGTTATTTTCAGGTCACTATGCTTACGCCTATGTCCCATATGGAGATGCACAAAAGACTACCAATTTGATTTCTCCATCCATCAGGAATGGCACAAAGTCTGTTACTCAGTTCTGTCTACACATCAGTCTCATTTTATACTCCTGTCATCAGTGCAGTTTGGAAGTTCGGGTGTTAGATGCGTTGGGAAATCATTCAGAAGTTTTGGCTCGCTTCAGCGATGGATCCTATGGAGGATGGATGAGGTACGTTCAGGGTTGGCCCGCATATTAACCAATAGTGATTGATTCCTCTACAACATAGTAAGATCATTATATTTTATTTTGAGGCAAGTATTGGGATCTTGCAATGTAGGCACGTAAAATGATAGAAGTCAAGTAAGATTTGCAATTCGACATTAGCCTAAATTGTGCAAGAAAATGTCTTAGGTGGCAAAAAATCAAACATACAAGTGGCATAAGATGTTTCGAAACATCTCTTTAAATAATAATTTTGGAAAAATGTGATCTAGGCCTATTCCATCTGACTTCATTTCACACAGAAAGAAACAAACTGGCATAGCTTTATATTACGCTTAACTTTATCGTACAAAAATATTTTTTATAAAAAGAGATAGACAAAGCTATGTAATTTTATTGCCAAAGACCCACTGCGATCATTTCAAAGTCTGTTTTACAGCCTTGTCGTCTTTAAAAATCTAAACAGATCCTTTTTTTTTTAATTTAAATGCATTCAAGAAAGACATAATATTATTTAAAATTTCCTTTATATCAAAAACTTTATGAATGAAAAGCAAAAGGTTTGACTGTGTTACGTTACACAGACATAAATATTTCCAGTAGTTTTTAAACAAGACTTTTTAATTGCCCTTGATAGATGGGCCGATCAATACTTTAAAGATCTCAGGCTTCTGTGGCCCCGCCAGCTGGACGCTGTTGTTAGCAATCATACCTACCATGGAAAGTCCCTGCAAATTCCGGGCCTGTTTCACTCACCTCAGAGTTAACAACTTTTTAAAATCAACATTTAAAACAATTATTTAATTTATTTTGATGCACACATTAGTTCTTCTTTTGCGTTATTTAGTGGTGAAATCGAGATCCCGCCGCAATCAGACCAAGTCCAGTTTGCTGCTTATTCCGGTACATACTCAGGAGGTGGGGTTGGGCTGGATGATGTCTCCATCACACCTGGCCAGTGTGAAGGTACTGAACTCAAAAGTTAATGCTGAAACATGTATGTGTCACACAACAAGTCTTTTTAGTAGTGTTTCTCAGTATGCCTTTTCTTTTTTGTTAAGTCTGGGGTTTTTTTGTTTTTTTTTGTTTTTGTTTTGTTTTGTTTTGTTTTGTTTTTTATTTTGTTCTTGTTGATGTTGTTGTTTCTTTAACAACCAATTGTTGGTCAATAAAAGCCCAGTTGACCTTAATTTATTCCTGTTCTTCTGTTTGTTATATTTTTGATTGGCCAAAACAAGCGCATAAGACTTATGTTTGCTCCTATACACGATTTCTTAGAAACTCGGCAGTATAGAATTCCACTTGGCAAGATAATGTCATAGTGTGTGAGATATTGCATAAAACGCTTTAAAGAAAAGGGTTGCGTAAGTCGAATCGAGTTTCAGAGGTAGAAAAAAAGAAGAAGAAGGTGAGGGGGGGGGGGGGCTTAATTATGTAATTTATAAATCGCTGTCTACTTTTTTTTCATTTTATCTCCTTGATTAGCTTGTAATTTTTCTTTGCACATGTATATCTATTTACCTAGCTGCGCATGGAACTAGTAGTGCGTATAAATGCATTACTGGCATTCATTATCATCTACCACTATTGTTTTTTGTTACATTTTCTCTCATTTTTTACTATCAGATTCACTTGGTTTCGTCCAGTCGCGTCAGAACCAAATGCATTTATTACATAAAGGCACGCTTTTAATCATTGTTTTTGGTCTTTAGAATGGAATCCTTTTTGATTTGTAAGGTTGAGCTTGTTCACTACAATGATGATCTCTGGCTTGCTGGCCACCGTGGCGCTGTTGGCAGGATTCAGATCCACGGCGGAGGGTTTCTGCTCAATTGAGAACTAGTACTGCTTTGCAAACTCTTTTGAGGTCTCCGTTCAGTGCAGTTCCTAAATAGGAACACATAGTCTAGTCGTGATTTGAGAACCGTGAATGGACTTGCCGTTTCTCAACTGGGGACGCCTTTGAAACTGTGCAATCTTCTGCATTCTTCTGGTATAAAGATGGTTTTCGGTTGGTTTGGGTGTATGGCTCGATCTCAACAAGGTGATTTCAGACTTTCAGGTCCTTCGTGAGGCCAGGGCACCGGTGGCGGGGCTCGAACCCGCAATGAAGGGGTCCTTTCAGATCTCAGGGTGGGCTCGCTATCCAATGTTGCTCTCTATTATACAGATAAAATAAACCGTGTCGCCCAAATTCCAGGAAAGTATTTTGTTGATAACTCTTAATTTTTTTTTCATTCTCCCAAGCGCTTGGCTTGTCCGAATACGTGTTTCCAAACCAGTAGACACGAAAGAATATTCTTCATTGCGTGTGTGTGTGTGTGAGGCAAAAAAAGAGGGGAGAAAGTTAATACTATTGGTAGTTTATCTTGCCCTGAGTTCTGCAGAGGTCTTTATTGTTTGGGGTTTGAACCTGACATCGACACCCAGTCAGATGAGATCTAATGAAGTCTTAGATCATCATTGTATTGTGGAGGGCAGTTGTGCGGTACAAGCCAACTAACGAATTTCTGACACGTTACAAACAAAACTGATAACTGGAAACTAGATGGAACTCTATGACTATGTTCAACACCGCTTAATGTGTACTGAATGATTCTTATCGTATGGGGCTGTTCAATCTGTTGAATCGTATTCTCTAATTTTCAAATTCTTGTCTCCTGCAGAAGCGGAAGCCCTCAGTTGCGACTTTTCAAACAGTACTCGCGCGGGCACTTTCTGTAACTACAAACAGGACAGTAAGGACGACTTTGATTGGATCAAGGATTTTGACAGTGAGTCTGGTGAGTTTAAGTGTGATTTTATACTATATAGTGTGAATGTCGCGGGTGATGAAAATTGTGATTAAGTCGAAAGGTTGTCCAAACTTCCTGTCATTGCCCAAATCTGTGTCAAAACATTGTCGTTGGATCCACTTAAATTGAGAGAAAACCAAGGGAGCTTGGAAGTGGAAGTTATAAAATGAAGAGAATGTGAGAAATGAATGGAATAAAGCATGGCAAAATGAAAAAAAAATGAGCGAGAGGGTGTTGGGAGAGAAAGAGCGGGAGAGGGCGGAAAGAGACAGAGAGAGAGAGAAAGGAAAGAGAAAGAGAGAGAAAGAAGACTAATTGTTGTTACTAAGAGTACTCATGTTAAGAACATCAAATAAGCTTGTGTTAACACAATCGTTGTCATGAATAATCGTTAAAAAAAAAACCCTTTAGCTCTCACAGTTTTTGATGCAAAGGTGTCAAGAAAAGATTTCTGATCATGGATAATCAACGTTATTAAAGACGAAACGAAGATAAGTTTAGTTAAATGAGCAAAATTTTAAAGTTTATTCCTAAAACAATGTTAACTCTACTTACAAAAGTAATTTTGTTCAAAACGAAGATATCTTTAAACTTTTGCAACAAAAGAAAGTAATTAACACTCAATATTTTTAGATTGTAATGGCACTTAAGTTAAAGTTATCAGCTCGAATTCAATGATCTCTTTTCAAATATACGGCAAGTGGTGCAAAGAAAATGTGTCCCTTTCACATAATTTGATGGTTATACTGTGATTTTATTATGACAAGTTGGGAAGTAGTCAAGCATCCATAGAATTTCTTTTCTTGTGTGCATATTCGGAAGTCATGCCGGTGTCTATAATATTTTATTTGAAAAAGAGAATTAATACAATAAAATTATTGTTGATAATAAAATCATATGAATAACTGATACGGCAACTCCTCATCTTTCAGTTGGTTTCGTGAGGGCATCTCTTATCGCTGGGTCCAAGGGCTACAAGGCGCGACTCATTTCTCCGTCTCTAAAAAAAGAGATCAACATTTGCCTCAAGTTCCGATTCCGTGTCAGTCACGCAGACGCGGGAATTCTCAAAGTTTGCAAAAGGCTATCTTTCAGCGGTAACAATTTACTTGACTGTTCTCTGTGGACATCAGAAAGATTGGACGACCTAGAGTTTGGCAGATGGTACACGACGCAGATATCGATAGCTCCTTCTTACATGAAATTTAGTTTAGTGTTTGAGGCAGTGCGTGGTAAGACTATAGGTAATATTGACTTGGAAAGTGTAATGAAGCATGACGGTGATTGTTTGTGACAGTGGAAAAAAAGAATGATTATGATTGCATTTTTTTTCTTTGCTGTTGTTATTCATTGGCTTTAAATCTTTGCATTGTATTTATTAGATTCAAACGACAAATAAAGCAAATTAACAGATTTGTGTGACGCATAATTTAATGTTTATGTTTAGAGCTAATGAGCATTTTTCTTTTAGGCGTGATGATTTTCTGTCCTTCTTGAAATCCTTCTATAGTTTCACGTTACAGTTCATGCTTTTTAGAAGAGCCCATATTTGACTGTGTGTAGGATGACAAAGAGATGGGGCTTTTTCGTTTTTGGCACAAGCATTGTAACAATGTAAGGTAGATAGTAATGTTATTTGTATACCTCGTCGCCTGTTGCTTTCCTGAACCTTAGCCTCAGACTAACTAGGCACTTTAATTGGGGTTTGATCATTTCATGGAAGCAGATATGATTTTGATTGGTGATTCAACCTTAGATGTCTCAAGTATTCAAGCTGATAGTATTGACAAAATAAAATGCATCGACAGCTCACGACAGAACTTTGGCTTTTCGCAGTACATGTTATACAGTATTTATATGTATAATTATTTTATGTATAAATATGAGGCAATATATAATTATAAAGGTACAATAAATCGATACTGAAAAGAAATTGAATTTGATGCTTGTCTTCAATAAGAAATACATCTTTGACTCCATAGTAAATGTTACATTTTTAAAGACCTATAGATACAGCTGCTGTGATTCTAATACTCACTTTTCCTCATTGATCATTTAATTTTGCAAAACTATCGTGTTCTCTGTCTTCAATATTTTCAATGTTTATATCAAAATTCTTTACGTATTTACATTTAATTGCATTTAATGATTTTTGTGTAAGATTTCAAACCTAAAGCATATTCATGTATATATAACTGTTTCGAATGTTGATATTTGAAGCCTCAGGAACACACGACAGAGGATTTCGAGAGAGCTTTGAAAAAAAAACAAAATCTGCTGAAGGCGAACAAATTAATAATTTCTAAAAACCCATCTGGATTTAATTCCAGTCTCATTTCCACCGACCTTCTATACAAAGCAACTAATTCCACTTAAATAAACCTACAATAAACTATTCCCGATCTTTGAAATGTTTTTGAAATCTAAATTCTGTACCGCCCTAGATCTCTAGCTTGCCCGCCTTTCTCGTGTGTTTTGTCAATAATCTATCAATAGATTCGGTTTCCTCATTTGATCTCAAACATTTCTTTTGTTTTCGTTGTTATATTTCAAACTGTAAGCTTATGTAATATATATATATATATATATATATATATATATATATATATATATATATATTCATTGTGAATGTTGCTAAGATCTCAAGCCTTAACCATACCGTATTTCACTAATGTTGATGTTGTTAAGATTTTAAGGCTTAAAAGCATACCGGTATAACTATTGTTGATATTTTTCAGGGCTTTTAATGCTAATGTCATTATGCATAACAAGTTATTACTTTACTATATTATCTTTGCTGCATCTTACAATCAAACAAGATATTTATTAAAGCAATATTTTAAGCAATATACTCTTTGGTATTTCTAACAATATGTAAATAATTGTTTGGTTTTTTTTTTAACTTCTTAAATCACGTGTTAAATGAACTTGTAATTAATTACGCGGGTCAACATTTACATTGCAATGATAATATAAACGATCATTTTATTTTGATCCAAATAATGTGACCAATGTACGAAGGACTTATATTTTTTTTTTTCATGATCAACATTACAAAACAATTTACGGATTTTACTCTAACTTGGACTGTATGTGCTTTGAATGCAGAGAGCCCACATTCATTTTTTTTTTTTTTTTATTCATAATTGTATTACCGGTACTTAAATTCATGATCATCATGTTGTCTTTACAGTGCTGTCTTACAAAGTTACATAGCTCTCCGCATAATCCGTCAGAAAGCTCCGTCTTGCGTTTTCCAGCCTCGGCAGATTTTTTTTTGCTGATATTGTCTCTCCACCTTGTTGATCTACCTTTCCTTTTCTCTCTCTCTTGTTTTACTTCTAGAATATGTTTTTTTTTTTGTTGTTGTTGTTGCTTTTCTTTTCAGTGTTGTGTCTTTGATTTGTTTTACCAAAATTTTCAGTGGTCTTCCTTTATTGTTATTAAGCAGTTAGTACGGCTCTACGTTCATTGTTTTCAAAAAATATCATTTCTTTTGTTAGTTACTGCTATTCTCAACCCTTTTCTATTTAGTGCCACTCCATTTCAAAAGGGCATAGTCTATGTTCAGCAGTTTATTTTTTTTTAATTCGTAGGGGCGAATGGGAGGATAGTTTGTTTTGTTTGCGATTTGTTTTCCACAGCGTCTCAAGTTGTTTTTTTTCCTTCTGAACTAGTTTTTGATTCCCAAACAATAACAGGCCTTGAAAGAAAAAAAAATGTGTAGAGCTATTGTGACCAAAAATGTGAAATATCAATTATTGTTAAATTTTAAATGCTTTATTTTAGGGTTGAATCTCCTCTTGCCTGTTTTTGCTTCTTTATTAGTTTACATATATTTATTTTTTTGTCTGAGGAATATAAAAGCTATTCACTAATATTCAGTGTGATAAAAGCAATTAGAATTAAATCAGTTTTTGTTCAAGTTTGCCTACTGAAGACTACTCCTTTTTGCTTTAGCCTCTGAAGTGCTTTTACATGTTCAATTATGCAACTGAGTTTTTCCAATGAAGGTATGTAAGAATGCTTTGTATGCATTTCATTTCTATCAACTATAGAATTTATGTATCATTCGCACTTTATACAGCTTAAATTATTATGTATGGAAAAATACACCTTTTTTCTTGCTTTTTGTAACATTTACAGGCATCATAAATTATTCCTGCAAAATTGTAATATGCTGAAAAATATATTGCTTAAGATGACTAAAATACCGAGGTATCCTTATACATTACATATCATTATTATGTTTTAAGACAGTATAGTTATACTCCTATTATCAGTATCCATAGACTCCATTCTTTTACATGGATTCACAAAATACTTAAAAAGAATTTGTTGGGTAAGAATTTTAAACACATTTTGTTTTTGTTTTTGTTTTTTTCTTATATGTTGAAGAAAATAAATATAAAACAGAACTTCAGAGTTATTTTAATTTGTCCACAAAAAAAAACTTGGTTTAGATTTTTGCCAACTCATCCTGGAATCATAAATCTTTAGGAGAAAAAAAAAACCGACATTTTAAAGCACAAAATTACAATTGGTAATACTGCTATTTGTCTTCTTTGCAGCAAAGAAGACAAATGACACAGTTTTAGAGGAAGCTCATACAACAAGACTACTCATAAGCAAAATCCATAAACGTCAAGCAACCTTTTTCGGCCATGTTATGCGAAGAGAAAAGTTGGAGAATCTTGTAACAACAGGAATGTTGGAAGGAAAACGCAGTAGGGGAAAACAATGAGAAAAGCTCATTGAAGGCCTGGCAGACTGGCTGAAGGCAGGGAAATCGTTGGAAGCAATAGAAGCGACAAAGGACAGGAAAAAGTGGAGGACCATGATCGCCAACGCTGTAAAGCAAGGCACCTGATGATGAATACTGCTATATCAAGGAATATAGATTTTATGTTATCTTTGTTCTCTTTTAAGAAGAAAGCTCCATGGCAAAACAATTTTTTTTTTAATATGAGCTTGAAGAGGCCAATTCCCAAAATCAAAATGATAAAGTAATATTAATTTGTATGCACGTTTATGTGTGGTGTGCCTGGTCTCATTGTCTATAGAAAAAAGTCAAACAGAAAAAAAATAATTTTTTCTTATGCTTCGTAAAGAGCATTATTTACTGATTTAAGTTGTATCAAGCACTGCAACAATTTCTCAAAGCTTATGATCAGATTGAGTGTGGATGTGAAAAACTGATTTTACGTATATTTATTTTGTGACACTTTCATACTATTAAATTTCTCCTCTTGTGGTATCACTACACCTATGGCTTCTCTTGATTCCGAATACATATAGAAATAATACATATGACAAAATAACATAAAGTGTTCACATCAATCTTCAATGTACTTCAAACAAGCAAAAAAGAAGTCTTTACGAGTATAGATATATATAAATATAAAATTTAATGGCTTTTTAGAGCATACAAACAGTTTTGGCCAATAATATTTAACTATGCGTAAAAATATACGTAAAATTCTGCAGTACAATAACAGAAACTGTGGTTGTCTATTATTTTGTTCTTTAAATTCAGAGAAAAAAAAAAGGCTGGAGATGAGCTTACAAAAGATTGTGAATGGCAAGGATTTTCATTAATTTCTGTAATTGTGTTCATTTAAAAAAAAAAAAAAAAGCATTTTCATCACAGGATGTAGTAAGGAAAACAAATCATACGTATATCAAAACGTGAACATTCCTTTAGACAAGAAAGAGGGAAGAAAGATAACAGAAAAAAAATGAAGTAAGGGGAATAAGGCAAATACAGACGAAGATAGAGAGAGAGAGAACTACTTTTCATAGTACAGAAAGATAAAAGGACAATGTTATCCACTAGAACAATGCAACAAAATAATAATAATAATGATAATAATAAAGAAATGAAAGCAGGAAACAGTATATAAAAGAAACAAGACCTCCCTATCTTACAAATACATTCTTCTCTCTCACATTTGCTATGCACATGGTTGAATGCAATTAATGAAACACACAACATGGTAACAATAATAAACATTATACACTACCACATTGATGGAAGATCAGATTATTAATTTTTTGATATGACATAGAAATTCATCAGAAACCTAAAAGCAAAGCAGGCAATAAGAAGATCTTAACAATTTTTGTTTAAATTCTAAAGTGTTGCTAAAAGATTCACCTTTTTTTTTAATATGTCTATGGGAGTAATCATAATCTATACACATTAATAATAAATCTTGTAAAGGGGCACGAATCTTTTTTTTTTCAAGGAGTAAAGACAGCATTTTATTTCTTAAAGGAGGTTAGAAATTTCTAATGTTTCAAATAAATTTATTCCATTTCAATTATTTCTTATTTTAAACAATACTTCCATCGAGTTTTCACTTAATTTTGTTTTCTCTTGTGTCATATCAATTACTGTGTTCAAGGCTAAAGACTTCATTCTTGCTTGGAAAAAAAAAAAGATATAGTGAGAGAGGCTGTGCGTTATCAGTATTTTCTCAGACCCTCCAAAGCAATTTTCTCGTATGGCTTAGCACCAGCACTTGGACATACAGGCACACACACACACACACATACATACATTCAGGCATAGTCATTACATATATAGTGTATATTATTTAAAAAAACACAAAATTATGCATAAATGACCATTTGCTTTATTGTTAGTTGTATGCTTTCTTGTACTTTAAGTCAGATCTTTGTTGCATCACATTTAGCAGTGTTAAATAGCTTGGAATTTTTGCATAGACAAGTTCATTTTTATTTAGTCATTTCTGGCTTAAGTCAAGAGTTCCTCTTCTATCGTTCTTTCTTTATTTAAAGAATCTGTTTCCTCAAACTATAAGCTTTTCAGTTTTTAGGTAAATGTTTGATAACAGTAGAATCACTCCAGGGAAATAAGTAATATGTAAACAAGTTTGCAAGCAGATTCCAAATTGGCAGCCACATTTTCTTAGTCCTTTTTACAAGATCAGGAAACTTAACTTAGGTAGGCCTGAAGAAAAAAAAAGAGGAAAACAACAAATGTGAGTATATTTTGCAAATACTATGAAGCATAAAAATTTCCTCTAGCCATATAAAATCACAGATTAAAATAAAAAAAAATTTTTTTTTTAAATAAGATTTAAAGAAATATTAAAAAATCCAAAAGTTTCAATTGATAATTTGTTACGTGAAGAAATCCACAATTCTACATTTATAATTAATTTTTGATTCAATGGTTGCTTCTGACTAGTAATAAGCATATTTTTTTTTTCCTCACATAACTCTTGCATCATGCAAAGTGATCATTTAATATCAAACTGCAGTTGTTCATGAGCAACTTGTAATGGTTCTCAACAAAAAGCTAAAAGAAATAAACATGTATTCATATCAACAGTCTTTACACCGGTGCTGAGTTAAATGCCATATAGAACACTCTGACAAAAAAAAATTTTTTTTTTCTTTTTTTTTTTTCTTCCAATCACTATTTTAAACAAACAAAAAAAAACTGAAGCTTGTAGCTTAGCACATAATTAATATATCAGATCCATTTTCACCATTAAGAAGCTTACAGAGCGAATTTTTATGCTAATTTAATGGCTAAAAATGTTTAACATGCAACTTACATGATTTTGACTGGTATATACATACATGCATACATACATACATATCTAAGTATATACGTATATACATATACACCAAAACTGAGGTCAACAAGTTATTTAAAGGAGGGAAAAATTGTTTTATCTTATACATAATTTACCTCAACAGGTTAGAAATCCTCAGATTTGGAATCAATAAATGTATTGTCATATTCATTCAGGCTGTATGTGGGGTTATCATATGTGCTGTTGAATTCGTATGGCACTGAAGAGAGGAAAGAATAATAAATTTCAAAATTCGAATCGACATCTCTTGAATTTGGCAAAAAAAACTAATTAATATATAATAAGGGATAAAATTTACCCCTACAAGAGCAAAACACTGGATAGTTTGCACTTCTGGCTTTTCCACAACTAGGTGATTCCAGGTATTGTAGCCCTCATTAGTGGACAGAAAGATGTCTGCAGATTTTAGATTAGGTTGATAACCAATGCACCATCAAAGCTCCCAACACTGGTAAGTAATATTTATCTTTTTTTTTTTGTTGTTTAAATGAAAATTTTGGATATAACGAAGGAAAAAAAAATCTTTCAAAGAGTTTTTGGTACAACATCATTTGTGTCATTTCAAACAGCATTTTACGCACCATCTCTATTTTGTTACTTGCTCATCTTTTCTTTTAAATTTTTGTTTTTGTGGATGAAAAATGTGATCACCCAGATCAGAATTGTGTCTTTTCTTCCGGTTACAAATGTGAAATAAACCGTCAAAACAAACAATTGCATCAGTCTATTAGGAATACTAAACCTTTTGAAGGTTTAATAAATTTTAACATACTTAGGCTTCAGCATTAAATTGTGGAAAAAGGATGATGTTAAGATAAACTTACATATGAGAAAAACAAAACTGTTTCTCAAGGAAAGCAAATGACCGTTGAATGAGAATTGACCCCCCAAATAAATGAGCTTTCTATGAATTTCTCCTATTTTTTGTATCGTTGCCCCAAAATAAATGAGCTTGTTTATGAATTTTTCTTTTTTTTTTTTTTTTT
>BLXT01005114.1:608789-624064 GCA_019648995.1 Plakobranchus ocellatus
GGGGGAGGTAATGTAAATAGTTATGGCTCGAGGTAGTTTCATGTCAAAAAGTTTTCCTGACTCTTTCCTGGATAATTAGAGAAGTTCAAAGGCCCATTTTTTTTTTCGCCATCTGATTCTAAGAAGCAGCAGGAGCTTATATTGTTCGAAGATGTTCATTTAACAACCAAATCACATATAAGACACCCAGGGTTGCACAGTGATGGCTTCTGCTTACGCTCTGACCACAAGCACTACCTTAGATCCAGACCTACTGGTACCAGATTGAGAAGGTGCAATTTTTCAATGCGCTCAAGAGAAGAGGGTGTGAGATGAGGATATAGTACCTCTTGTAATATTAGATCTGAATGAAGATCAAGATCTGTTGTAATATCTTCCAGCAACCACTGCTGAGACAGGGGCCATTCTATGCTGGACTATTTTAAACTACTACTTTCTATTCAATGTAAACAAAATAAAAATTAAAATAAAGAAACGAAGAGTAGCACTATATATGTGGGCTGCAGCTAGATTTGGGAAAAATACCTAGGTAGCCTGCACAAAGGTTTTTGAGATGACTGCAAAGCCTAAAGAATTAGTCTTGAGCCAGATTTAGATATCTCAGGTCTCTCTTATCTCCTTGTCAATAGCAATGCATAGATTCTTGAAGTAAGAAATAGTGAGAAGAGAAAGAGAGAGAGATAGAGAGAAAGAGAGAGAGAGAGAGAGAGAGAGAGAGAGGAGAGAGAGAGAGAGAAAGAGAAAGAGAGAGAGAGAACAAGACAGTTCTTATTTTGACGCATTAAAAAGAACTCATCAATATGGTAAAAATACTAAATCAAATATACAGAAAAGATCACAATAAACAATGTGCATGAATCTTGTTTACCAGAGAAAATAAGAAAAAACTTTCAAAGGCCAAAAAAAAATAAACACCGACACATCAAATCTGAAGCCACCATCGACACTCACCGGGTTAGAGTTAAAGGAGTCTGTGGGACCGCAGACCCTTGAGTAACTTCCTGTTGTTGAAGGCCCCAGAGAGCACTGGTTGGTTATCTCAAACAACTCGCTCATGAATGGATGACCAACAATATCTGACGTGGTTAAAGTTCTCAGCCAGTTTGTGTAAGTAGTAATCTCACTCATCTCCAGCCCCACCATGAGGGAGCCAGAGGCAGCAGTCTCCAACGACCGAACGTATTCGGGATTCCTGGCCCAGTCCTCTGTGCCTGCTACCAACTGAAGCTGACCCACGGCTCCTGAGGGGGAAGGGTTTAGTAAATTTTAAATATTCTCCATACATTTGTAACCCTATCATTGAAGTGAGAGAGAGTGAGAGAGAGGAGAGAGAAAGAAAGTATGTAGATATATGGATAACTGCATGTGTGTAATTGTGTGGATTAACTTCATTCATATAAAATTTAGAGGTGGAAATATTCGTTAAATTTTATTTCTAAACCAATTTTCATTTTCTTCAAATATTCCTTTTGCTCTGTAGATTTTGTATAGGGCTATTCTTGAACCTATTTAGTCACATTCAATATTTTACGTTGATTCCTATAAGATGTAATTTGATATTATTTGCCCCTTGTTTTGATAATTGAGACAGTTAATGAAGCGAAATATTTTAAAGATACATCGTCACTATATTGCTTTGAAAATATATACCTTCTGGCAACTGCCTTCTTCTTTTTTCGCAAATGCAAATGATGTCAATTAAACAAATTGGTATTAAATAGTCTATAGCTTTTGACTGCTCCTGATTATCAAAAAAATTAAACATTTAAAAAAACTGTGGTAGATCAAAATTGAGAAACTGCTAATTAATAAGTACTTTGGTTGATAAGCCTTCTTCATTTTAACGCAATTCAAGGTTTCAATTTTTTTTTTTTTTTTTTTTTTTTTTAATTTAAACAAATAATAAAATTTGAAAGCCACTAGGCCTACAGAACAGTCTATTCTGATGATGTCGTACATAAAGACAGGGAAGACCCCGAATTATATGGATGTGAAGAAGACAAGAGTCATATTTTTTATGATGCAATGACAGATTTTTCCTTTATTTTAATTCCCTCTAACAAAAAAAAAAGTTTGAAATGTTCGGGATCAGTTTTTGTCAATTCCATTTTAATTCTGCATAATTTCATCGTTCTTCATTTAAAATCATCTGCTCATTTTGTACAACCTCCAAATCTTACGTGTTAGCACCTCCTTGCTCTAGCTGAAGTAATAAAGGGAATCCCTCTATGACCATATATTCATAATCCTTTTGTGGTTCTTCATAGTTTTGTGGGTTCTTTTGCTTTTTTGCTTCTTGTTTTCTCTATCTTCTTTTTTTTTTTATCAAACCATATAAATACCATGCCTAATCAGATGACAAAATTTACCATTTAACTATAAAATTAGAGTTTACCTTCTTCAAAAACTTATAAAATTTTTTGGGTTGATGCCTCTGCACAGATTTTAAAATAGCTCTATGAAATTTTGTAATGTTCACAGAATGAAAACTGAATATTTCCTTGACTTGAAGCATGAAAAAACTAAAATTGGCATTTGTGGCTTGTTCTGGCTGGTTTTACGTCCATAATTAAAGTGAAATCATGACTAAATCGACACTAATTAAAACACACCTTGAGCACTGATAGCACCCAAGAGTCCTCTGACAGCTCCCATGTCAGCAATCACCACGACGACTGTCGCATTCGGGCGACTACGAAGCCTGTTCAAAGCTGTGGTATAGCGATCAGCTGCCTGGGAGTCCAAGTTATCCACCATTCCAACAACACAAATGCCATGTCTGGGGATAGGAAGATGCAAAGGCCAGGTTTTTTTTTGTTGAAAATATATGAGAAATAACTCTATCAAGTCTTCTCCTTTTGTCCTCAAGCATCTTAACTCTTATAGCTAAAAAATGTTCTAAATCCTTCACAGGAAAAAGCTCACTCACTTTTCCAAGCATTTTTTTTTTAATTGAATGTCTGCTACAATAAAAATATTAAACTTTCTACTACTTATTATTTCTTATAAAATGGAAGCTTTATATTTTCTTCAAAATTTTCAATTTTCCCCTCTTGTTTCTTGCCCCAATGTTTTAACAGAAAAGCCAACCTGGCTTTCTCAATGGTTTTCAATTCCTCTCATTAGGGGGAAAAAAAAATCGTATGGGAAATTTATGACACGCAAAGGTCTAAACATACAACTTAATCAAGTTGCCTTAAGTCAGCAGCCGGCAATGACATGCACTAAAGGAAAAACAACATTTCCAGACCGGGCCAAATGATTGAAAATTGCATATTTAACATTTTGAAACATCGATACAGCCATAAAATGCAGTTAATCAGGTTGTGTATAGTACAAGGAAGGATAAAAGATATTGTAATTCTCTGCAAAGGTTGTGGAATTTGTGGGGGTTTTTTTAAATAGGCAGGGGGAAAAATTTTGAAATTCCTTTTCTTAAGTCTTATGTGTGACATCTCATGCCTTAGGACTGGTCTGAAGAAAATGAAAACTGTAAGGGATTTTCTAAGTGTCCTGATCAAAGCCATGAATTTTTAGAGCCTTTCTTGGGAATGTCAAATCTCTACCACAGCAAGATGTGCCCCAGAATTATATTAAATTGGGAGTCTGCATACATCTTCAGCCTAGCGTTAATCTTTCTTTAACGGGTAGACCTTTGAAGAAAATGGCGATCCTAATTTAGATAAAAGCAAGTGAATGCTAAACACTATTTTATATCTTTTTTGGGTTCCATGACTCAACTCATTTTCTAGGACTGCTAACATAAATTAAAAATCATATTTCCTGTAATTGAAAATAAATAAAAGACTAAAACAGAAAGTCGTTGAAAATATGGAGGAAAAAAAAGTGTTTTTGAGCTCACCTTCCTGCTGTCATCATGAAGTCATGAGCAGCAGCTTGATACATGCCAGAGCCATGGGTGACAACCTACATTGAATTTTTATCGTAAGTTATTGATTGGCTTTTAAAAAAATTTCTTTCAAATGGGTCACATAAGTGCAACTGTGTGAGAGGGAGAGGGTGAGGAACATCCTTTATATACATGAATGAAGGGTTCTCGAAAAAACTAAACAACAAAAAAAATGCAACTTACTTATTTAGAGTTGCTGTTCAATTAGTGAACTTTAAGTAATACATTTATCATTACAAAATTACGATAGGTAATTTTCAAGCTTTTTGCAAAGCATAAATTATTTTCCTTTTACTATACATAATTTTTTTTTTAAATATTAACTTTAACCAAAAATAAAAATCAATGAATGTCTAAATTTCAGGTGAAATACTTTTTCCCACATAATAATTTTAATGCTTAAAAAAATAAACTTTGACTCTTGTTGTGCAATGAAAAAAAAAAAAAGAAAAAGAAAAGAAAGCAAGAAAGAATAAATTCATCATTTATTTTCTTTTTCCTCACTTCAGTGAAATACTGAAACTGGTCTCACCTGAACATAGGTCCAGCCCATGCGTAGCAGGAGACTGGAGATGGCCTCATAAAGCATGTGATCATTAGGCACGGCTTGTATCATGAAAGGGTTGTGGTCACTGCCCATCATCATGGATGTGTCGCTGCCTTCTTCCATCGAGGCCACAGAGTCAGTCTGGATCTCAGGAAGCATATAGTTGGCCAGCACTGGAGTGATCACGCTTGCCTGCTGGCCGTCTGGTCCGAGAGATGCACAAGTTCAAAGGTTATAGCTGATAAGTTGCCAGAAAATGACACTTAACAATTAATCTGCACACTTTTGTGACAATGCAAATAGCTCTAAAGTCAATAAATCTTTTTGCAAATTTTGAAGGTTTGAGTTCAAGTGCAGAGATCTGTCAAAATTTTTAGAAATTTGAAAGTCTTCTTATTGTTTTTCATTAGTCATCTTGCAGCTTGGTCAAAATTTATAGCAAATAGGAAAACTCATGATAAATGTGTAATGAACAAAAGGCCTATTCTCTATTACTCCTGCTCTTGAAGTCATAAACTATAACTGATTCAACATGAGCAAAAAAAAAAAAAAAAAAAGCATACTTTCTTTAATGCCCTACAGATATAACAAAAGTTAAGATTAGAAATCTGCTGTGGTTTATGATATTGTTATCGTAAAATTCTGCTCATGTCTTTATATCACTACTTTGAATTCAGAATCCAGTTGTTGAATTTTAGATTGAAACAAAAAAAAAAAATAAAAAAATAAAAAAGGATACGTTTTTCTTCTAAAATTTCATTTCACAAAATATTGAGTTACAGGCTCCAAGAAATTTAAAAATGTTACACATCCAAAATTATGTTTGAAAAATAAAAAAAAAAGAATGTTATCACACCTGTGTGGTCCACAAAACCAAGAATATTTTCAGCAGTGATGACATCCCCCGAGGCAGCCAGGAAGCGGTTGTTACCGCTGAGGAGATCACTGATGAACCCACCAGCAACCAGGCTGTCTGGACAAACATCCACCACAAGGCTTCCTAGAGTCACTTGCTGCAGCTTTCCAGGGTTTAACGTCCGGAAACGAGTGGCAGCCCATTCAGCAGCTACCAAAGCTGCAAGGCGAGAGGTCACACCCTCCCCACAGGTGAAAGGAAACCTTCCTGGCATGTGTCCATTTGTCAAGGAGCCGATGACCAAATCACCAGGGTTGTATCTATACCATGTTGACATAAATTTTTTTTAAGATGTAGAAATTATAAAATGGCAATAACTTGTCCAAATGTTATTAAACTGTTAAATCACAGAGTTTAATTTTTATAAGCAAGAGATTCTTCCTCTTTCGGCATTTTTTTTTTTTTAAGCAAATCTAGTTTTTGGTCTACCATTGTTAAGACCGAACTCTTTACTCTTGTACTTTAAAGGTTCTAGTACTACATTCATTCCAATGAAAAAAGGCCTTTTCTGAAGTTTTATTGTTGTTTACAAGAAAGAACTAGAGAACAAAGTTGAAAATAGCAGCTTTTAAGACTTAAACCTCATATGTTATAAATAATCTTATATAAAACTATTGCAATATAATGAGACAAAAAAATATTAAAATTATACAAAAATTATAACATAAAAAAAGAATTATTGAGGCAATTAAGTGACAGCAGTAAGGAGGAAGTTATAAAGATCTATACAAAGGTCCATTAAAAAAAAATCCCTAAAAAAAAAAAAAAAATTAACATAAACTTTGTCTATAGAGTTAATGCGATCCATTCTCATAACCCCGAGAAACTCTCTCCATCTAGACTGAAAAATTTATTGTAAGTTTATCTCACATTTCAACATATTGGCTACTTAGCCCTTAGGAATTCAAGAGGTTTCAAGAAACATGAAATAGTTGTGCCACCCTGTTTAGAGAGATCCTAGCTGTAGCTTTCTTCCCTTATTACTCAAACACTGCATGCTTGATTCTTCACAAAAAAAACCTGCAGTTCCTAGAAACAAAATTGCTTTCCAAGTAGTCACAACTTCAATGAAACTTCTCACAGAGGATTTTTTTCAAAAATTGATATTTTGATCAGAAAAGCTAAAATGAGCAATGCTTTAATGGGTAAAATAAACCTACAATAAACTCATCCATCAGTATGGGGTGAATTTCTAGAGGTTTATATTGAGATCCCATCACAATGACTCTAAGGGCATAGCAGTCAAAAAGTGTATATACATAGGGACAATGAAGCACATCATCGCCAGAGTTTAACTCTAGTTTGCTTCTGGCCTTAAGTTTCCATTTTTTCAAAGATTCACAAAATGTTAGTCCTACCCATAAGCATGACATCCTGGAGTCTATTTTAATTTTTTTTTATATCATGCTCCCACTTAAAATTTGCCTCCAACAGCAATTAGGAAATAAATTTCTCATAGTCAAAATGCCTATGTTTAAAGAAGTTAATAATGCAACATAATCACTTGGAATGTGATGTTTACATACACTTTCTTCTCCATTTTATTAAAAAATATAAATGTACATATTTTTCTTATCTCTAATTCTCTCTCTTTAATTATTAACTGTACATCCTTTGGAAAGCATCACTCTAAAACAAAATTATGTCAATTTCTACTTTTATCTCTAAAGCATAAAATGATATTGTGTAAAACTGAGGCTGTTGTTACCTGAACACTATAGGGATCTCCGGCTTAAGGCAGTTAATACAGCCCTGAGGAGTAGGGCATGGGGCGACCGGGTTCGTGGCAAGCGAAGTTGTTCTGGCGCTGTCATAAAGCACAGGTGCTCTGCTCAGAGTGAGCGCATTGTTTGTGTATTGCGCAATCTGGTACATTCACATCCATCAAGAATAAAAATAGCCATATATTACTCAAAGTAAAAAAGTTGCCTAATAAGCAAAAACACCGTCATTATTGATTACTGTATATATTATATCAAAGATGAAATTGACAAAAGATCTTTTTCTTTTTTTTGTTTTAAATCACAGGGCTTACATTGCTAAAGCAAAGAACATGAATTATAGAGTTGTCATGGTCAGTCACTTATATAATCAATCAAACTATAAAAACACAGTGATTTTATTCTCAGCTCAGTCTAGTAAGCTGGACATGACTGAAAAAAAAATGTGAGAAATTCTCATGTATATGAGGGTTTGCCAAAACGTGGGCTGTCATCATGGTTATGTGCGAAAAATTTTCCACAAGCCTTGTTTGAAAAAACTTAACTCATAAATTTCATAAATTTTGCTTTTGTCAGTACAATGACATATGAAGTACTGCTTTATGTTTTAAAAAATCAGTTTTGGTTGCATCCTTGCTGTCTAAATTGACAAATAAGTTTCGATCATAACTATGAGGACAAAATCACCAAAAAAGTGGTCACCTATCAACAAATTAAGCTCATTCATTACCAAATGAAGAGAAACAGACCAATTTTGTTTACATGGATCTACTCCTGCTTTCCAACTCTTCATGAAAATTACCTCATTGGTACTCAATTGGACTTTTCCATTTTGTAATTGAAGATTCTTTTTTTCAAAATGCACTAAAAAAGTGAACATGTTGCAGGTCTACACTTGGCTCAGTTTCCATGTTCTAGAAACAACAGTGGGTTACATTTTTTTATAGTTATTTATAATTTATAATTTTCAAAAGGCATCAAATTACAATTAATGGTGTAAAATTATAAACTGGCATGTACCAAAATGTAGAGACAGATATCTCTTTAAAGTGGAGAAAAACTCACCTTCTCAAAGATAGGAGTACCCAGCCTGTTGTTGTAGTTGTAGACTGCAAAGTCGTAAACTTCCAAGTCTCCATTGGCATCAAATTTAATCCTTTCTCCTCTCAGAGCAGCAATTGGGAAATTGTTCGGGATGGTCACATCCAGATTCTTCAGGGTATCGTGAAAGTCAGAAGCACTGACGGATCTCAATCGATTCACGCACGGATCAATGGCTGATGTTTGACATCTTTGACGGACAGCCTCAGCATATGCAGCTAAGGCTCTGATTGTTGGGAGTACATAAGGACTCTGCACAAAGCTTGCCTCAAGGTTTGCCTGTGTTTGGGGGTTACATTGAGACAGGCCAGCTCTGGGGGTTCCAATCCAGCAGTTGTATTTTTCTTCATACCTGCACATTCATGAAATAAATGCACAAGTTTCAGAATGCTTAGGTAAGTGTTAGTTTCAATTATCTCACAGGGTCTTTCTCATAAAATTCTAGGGGTATTGAAATCTGAAATGATTTGAAGTGAATCTACAATTTTTTTTTGCTTTTGTTTTTAATTGCAATAAGCTGTATAGAACGCATAGTATTGTTCATATATCAGCCTATCAGCTGCTATTTCTAGGTCGGTTTTTATATTCAAATTTTCTTACAATCACACCTTAATGTCATTTATCTGTCGGAGATGTTCATATTTCATTTCAAAATTGTAAAAAATTACATGAATGAAGATTTCTTCCTGACAAAGTGTCTCCTTGGTCATATAGCCAAGAGAGTATAAGGAAGGGAAAATAAAGAGGAAGAGATAAATATGGAAGAAAACAAAACAAAACAAAACAAAAATGAGAAAAACTGGGGAGAAAGGCAACATATTGAAAGCCTCTTATATAAAGGAGATGATCAAAAGCGCTATACCAATCATAAAACCAAGGGTTTTCCAAGTGTCCATTGAGTGTAATGTCCGCTACTTCCTGCGCGAAGAAGGTTCTAAATTCGTCAATGGTTGGCGAATCTGGAGCAACTATCATTGAACCTCGTGCCATTAGCAGTGAATTTTGGTCAGAGGTTATGTCCAAGTCACTAAGTATCCACTGAGTTGAAGTCAGAGATTGAACCTGTAGAAGCAAAAAGAAGAAAAATAATCTGTAGAAAAAGGGATAAAGGCTTTGAAGTAGAAGATGACAGTTTCAACCTGGATTCATTTGTAAAATGTTTCATCAGGCTAATTGTTTTGTTAAGTAGTATTCTGTAGCCTCATGTGTTTCAGGTCAAGCTATTCAGAAAGATTTGCATTTGGCAATGGTACCAATATTATATGTGTAGCGGTAGTTACGTTAAAGTGCATCAGTGTAATCAAATCCAAGTACTGAAGTAAAGAAGTAAAAATTTCCAAAGCATTATGTACAGAAAGTCTATAGCATGTCAGTAAAACGTTCTATACATAAAGAAGTATTTCTTACACCTCTAGTTAATGGTTTTCATCTAAAGTCAATCACCCAGAACCTCAACTCGACTGATTTTGTGGGACTGCTGCATATCTTATATTGTATTTTCCAAAGTTTGCCATAATCTCAAAAATGACAATGAAAGATCTAGTGCAAATCAAAATTTACCTGAGCAAGAGCATCTAAGACCATCTCTGTATGGTATGATGTCATCACCAGCACGCCGGCAGCATAGGTTTTGCTCCCAACTGCGTTCAGGACGGCTACAATTTCATTTCTTGTGGTCAAAGCTGGGTCGACTGCGATAGCTTTTGCAAAGCACACACCTCGATTGTGAGCTGCCTCAAGGAGCTGCTTCAAGCCACTGCGACCATAGTCCTCATCAGTGTAAATGAGCAGGATATTCTCTTCCCACTGGAGAGCTCTGAGCAGCTCAATCACAGTCTGTGAATATGCATGTCCGCCAACATTTAATGGTTTGTATTCAAACAGTCGAAGGTAAACCAATAATTTTATGCTTTGGCATATCATATGACTAGACCAAATATAAATAGCAACAGAATTCTTTGCTTCATGGATATATTCAATAAAGGTGTGGTTCACAAACAAAGGTTGCCTTTTCTTGTTTTTTAATTCAAATCCTTTCAACATTTGTCGTCATGATCTCCATTTCTAGGTTTAGCATTGTCTCTATGATTGACCTCAGAGGAGGCAACAGTAATGAAAAGCCCACTTTAAGCCATCTTTGAATGCCATCTAGAGAGTCTGATTTGCTCCTTACATGACATATGAACATAGTTCACAGAGGTGCCCATGACCCTTACATACTATATATAATAAAACTGCCATAGGCAAATAAAAGTGTAGTATCCTCCATAGACTTAAACAAGACAGATGATGCTATGATTGGCTACATCAGAAAATAGTTCAAATTCATGAGTGGAGTGCAATAAAATTCAGAAAATGACCGCTTTTACTATGTTGCATGACGTTTGTTCAAACCTGACTTCTGTACAACTTACAAGATTAAGGACAAATCAATTTTATAGAAGAGTATAATCCCAAAAACAGAATAGTTATTAGAAAGTTAATTATAGAATAGAATAAATGAGGTTAATTTCTATAACGACAAATCCTAGATATAGCTGAAAGCAATTTTTCCTTTCCTTATCTGACTTTTGTCCCCTCCTATACCAACAATTGAAAAAAACATCAGTTTAAACCTACTTTGTAACAAATGAGAGATGAATGGTGTGGTGCTTGTGCTGATTGGTGGCTTACGATGTCTTAAAAGCAGTCAACAAAAATCAACAATCACATTTGAACATAATGTTTATCTTGGTTTAGAACTTACACATCTTTATCTTTATCTAGTATATATTCCAAGCTCAGAGAATGGAGTGTCAGGCTACATAAGCAACTTGAGCTGTTCAAAATGTAACTTGCAAACTTATTGGAATTAAACTCGTATAAATGTGTCATAAGTGCCAATGAATAAGAAAACTTACTTTTGCAAAAGCAGCATTAGATGGAAGAGTCCTGAGGAAGGTCGGGTAGTGAGTCTTATCACTTAAGGCTGGTGCCATAGCTCTTGGACTGATCATGCTGACGGGAAGTGTGGCAGCATACTTAGCAGCAGGTATTGATGTTGAGCTAAACATTGTTCCTAAGATTCCTATAGAGTTCAAAATGAGAGTGAGGAAAAAAAAGTTGCCATTCATTTGTTAGATGTTGAGCAACAAGCTGATAAGACCTACATTTTTCATGACTGAGACAGCTTAATATATCTGTATATATTCTGTGTTCATTAGACCTTCATGAAGAAAACCTGAATATAATGGTAATTACCAACAGCTAATATTGTTAAACATCAAGAAATTTGTTGGTGAAATATTATTGCTTCCTTTACTCTAATTAAAGCATTTTTCACAGACACAAGCTTAGAAAAAGAGCCTAAATATAAAATAATACACAATAATATAACATGTGAATCTATAAATGCAATCTTAAGAAGCATTTTTACTCCATCAAAAATTCTTCCATGGTTCATTCCAATTCATTTGGGTGGGGGGGGGTTACAGATTCTAAAAAGTTTTTTTTCTTAATCTTATTAGTTTATGCATTAGAACACATTTTGTCAAAATACCACTAAACTCAGTTAAATAAATAAAATTCTTATGCTACATAAATCCTCATTTCCTTCCAGATCTGTTAAATATTAGTTTTCTCTTGATGAGCTGCCATCACCAGGTTATTCATTTGCTTTGGCATTTGTTTTTACGCGCCAAGAAGAGGAATTAAGTTCTGGATTTCAATTTACTCATCTCTTTTTTTGTACACAACTTGAAAGGCCAAACTCTAATCAATATGTCACCAGAAATGTATCTTGAAGAGACTTAACTCTTAGAAACAAGAAAGAAAAATTGGCTGTCTGACTGCTCTGTCAAAGAATAAAATCTGTAGATAATCTAGAATCTCCACAAATTTACAAAGGTTTATCCAAAAAAATTAACATGTGTATAACTAGCATTAAGTGATAAGAGTATATTGCTTATAATCAATCCATATTCTTGACATAATATGGCAAACTCCTCTCACCCAACATAACATTATTCCCCTGAGTGCAAAAAGGATTCCTGGAAGATGTCTGTGGGTATAACTCTTGCAATGCCTTTAGGGCCACGCTATTTTCTTTGCATGTATCAAATACCCGCATGCCTGGAGCAAAAAAAAAAAAGGATCATCCTGAATACAAGATTACATGATATTATGTGTTTTTCTTGATGGAATTGGTTAAGAATTTGGAAATATTGCGTGTTTCTTGATGGAATTGGTTAAGAATTTGGATTTTTTTTTTTAAATTGTCAAGCAACACTCATTTTAATCTTAAACTAACATTTGTTTAAAACCTTCATGACTAATGGTAATACAAAAATGAATAATTTAATTTGTTAGGTATAATTCTACATAAATTACCGATATTTTGGGGGGGAAAAAAGTCATTATAATAGCTAAATAACATTAACTGTCAAAATATATAGGAAATTAAATAAAAAAGCTCTTTCTATGAAATGTAGCCCGAGTTTTTTTTTTTTTTTTTTCTCCTTTCATCCTCTAATTTGTTCAAAGATAATCATTCAACAATCCGTAGATATTATGAATGATTTTGAAATTACTCACCAAAGTTAACACCAGGAATATAACCTCTGTTTAGTGCAGAAATTGTAAACCTTGTAGCTTCAAAGACTTGCATTAATTCTAAAAGAAAAGACCAAAATAAAAAATTTTCATAACAATTACTCAATCTATCTCTTGCTAAATTTGTCAATACCAAAGTCATCTCAGGAACAAACGATGTTAAAATGAAATGCAGAGAAGCTATTCTTCTAGTCGAACATCAGTTTCTTCTTTATGACACACAACAAAAAAAAGTAATTGCACATTGAATTTAAAACAGCGACTAATACATAAAGTTTAGCGCATTAAAGTTGTATTTATGTAGGTTTAAGGATTTATAATTTTATATAGGTTTCAATATATCTTAGACTCCTTTTTATCATGAAAAAAATTTCTTGATGAGCTGCCATCAAGATAAAAAAAAAAAATAAATAAAGAAATAAACTGCTTCCAACAGGTTTCATTAATATAAAGAATTCTAGGTCTAATGAAACGAATTGTTTCTTATATGTCATATATTGGGAACAAGGCTGAAACAAAAGGACCAATTCAAATACCTAGGATCCTTGATCTCAAGCGACGGAAGAAACAACAGCGAAGTTGCATCAAGAATAGCTCAAGCAAAGACAAATTTCCAGAAAATGAAAACAGTTCTGACAAATAAAAACATATCCATCCGGACAAGAAGAAGAGCCCTTGAGTGCTATATAGAGCCCATCTTGATGTATGGATGTGAGGCCTGGACAATATCGAAACAGACTCAGAGGAAGCTGGAAGCAACGGAAATGTGGTTCCTCAGAAGAATGCTGCGAATCTCATGGACAGCAAAGAAGACAAATGACACAGTTTTAGAGGAAGCTCATACAACAAGACTACTCATAAGCAAAATCCGTAAACGTCAAGCAACCTTTTTCGGCCATGTTATGCGAAGAGAAAAGTTAGAGAATCTTGTAACAACAGGAATGTTGGAAGGAAAACGCAGTAGGGGAAAACAACGAGAAAAGCTCATTGAAGGCCTGACAGACTGGCTGAAGGCAGGGAAATCGTTGGAAGCAATAGAAGCGACAAAGGACAGGAAAAAGTGGAGGACCATGATCGCCAACGCTGTAAAGCAAGGCACCTGATGATGATGATTGGGAATGTTGATATCCAAAATTTTATTGCACTGGCATAGCAGAGGTATTTTTTGTTGTTGTTGTTGTTGTATTTTAAAGGAGGTGGAAATGAATAACAGAAAGGCAACTTGGTTAAGGCAATAAAGACCAACTCTTTTTGTTTTATTTAACAAAAATAATTAAGAATCAGTAAAAAAAACTTTTAAGTAGCCAAAGAGTTAATGGCAAGTTTAATATTTTAAATTTTACAATAGTTTAAAGAAACAGGGTACTTTTTTAAAAACCAATTTAAGATATATATGCAAGTTTTTCATGATTAAAGAATCTAAAAACAATAAAATATTTGAAATACTACTTTTTCAAAACTGTGGCCGTTTTTTTCATCTTACCAAGGATTATCTAAAGACTTTTTTTAAAAGCAAAATCATCCTTGAATTGATAGGTCTCCTGAAAGACAATTTAAGGCTGTTAAGGAAGGGGGGAGGGGGGGGTTCAATTTTAAATTCATTGCTCTCAAAAGTTTTACATGTGATATCTGCTTTCCCTCATTAGGATTGATTTCAGGACTTTCAGAATGAATTAATTTTAAGCCTTAGAGAGAAGAGAAAAATGTTTTTAAAAATCTCTGCATCTAACGCTATGCAGTTGAAATGATTTTTACTCCACAAAACATAGGTGCAAGATAAGTGTACTCACTAAGCACAACATACCAAAATGTATAGATTGAAGACATGCACAATGTTGATATTTGAAACATAAAAATAAGACTAAATGGATTAGATATTACCTACAATTGGGCTCCCACAACCAAACCCATCTGTTCCTGGATTTCGCATTTCAAAAATGCCTCCAATCATGACATTGGCATTGGATCCTATATCTGTGTTTACAATGTCTGGGGAACAAACTTGCAGAGCCAAGTTTTGCCCTTGACAACCTGTTACCAGCAGGAGGATGAACAAAGCCAGCGACCACTCCATTTTTGCTACCTGTATGGGACATAAAAGATACAATCAACTACGAAGTTCAAATTCGATTTGACATCAAGAAGTAGCAAAGCCTGACAGATTATTTTTTTTGTCTGGAAATCTCACTCTCAGTAATGGAGGCACTGTTGATCAGTTCAGGGTCGATGACAAATTTAAAAAAAAAAAGAAAAAAACCACTGAAATGGCAAATACAACAATTCTTTAAGATTTGGCCTGTTTTTCTTTTGCAGCATAGTAATCAGATTAAATAGCTCATAAATTTGCTAAGTGTGGAATAAAAAATGTTTATCATTCAATTATTCTTTTTTGTTTTTATCTAACTTTGTAAATAAAAACTGAATGGATCTTTCATTAATTGCTACATCTACATGTGTCATCCTTTGCAAATAATTTTGTCTATCAGCTAG
>BLXT01005114.1:624071-634310 GCA_019648995.1 Plakobranchus ocellatus
CCCCCCCCCCCCCCCCCTTTCTTCTCCCCTTCCTGCCAAGACAGGTTTTTTAACCAACAGGATTCAGTGGAGGGCATCTAGAATTTGTGAAGTTTGCCCCCAAGAGAAAGACAAACTACAAAAAACTTCATAGTTAAAGAATAAAACAAAAATAAAAAAATTCATTCCCAGTTACCACTCATTGTGAAATCACCAAAACTCTTAAAAATAGCTAAGCATATTTAGTCACTTTCATGTGATCTGGAGGAGGTCTAATGTTTATAAATCATCATATTCATAAAGGGACATTGAAACAAATAAAGCAAATTAAATTAGATCTTGATAGAACTAGAAAAATAAACATAAACGTCTCGAAAAGCTAAAATTGTTAGCTTTTAACTTTACCCTCTTTGCTTTGTGTGCGCAGTCAGAAATCTTTCCAATACAACTTACTAGTTGTTTTTTTTTTTAATTAATAAATTGATTTTAAAGCTTAGTTCAATTATTGGCAGTCCTGTCCATATATAGCTCTCTTTTCATACTGTAAAGAGATAATAGTGTAATAATGAAATTTTGCCCTGAATTCAAAGCCTGTAATATACATTTAATAATCCCTACTACTGCTACTACTAGACTTCAAAAATTTGGTCTCTAGATCTAGACTAGACCTTATCCTGCAAAATATAACTTTCACTCTTGTAAATGAAACTGGCTTCCAATGTCCACTTGTAAATGTATTATGGGACAAAATACGTACAAATATCACAACATGAAACTTGTCTAGATTAATTTTAAGTTAAAATCTAAAACACTCTACAAATTGGTTGGAGTACTAGATCTTGAGGACCTAGAATCTAGATTTACACTAGAGATTCAATATAGGCTCATAGTCATATAGATCACCTAGATCTAAATCTAACTTGTATCTTAAATTTAATCTGGATGTATATTATCTAACCTGGAGTGGTTCACTGTGTAGTCCAATATAAATTTCCGAAGAAGGAATGTTTTCGAAACGGCCAAAAATACTTGCAAAACCTAAAATGAGGGGACTGGATGTTACAATATCCCCTCACACTTGCTGCACCACCCAAGGCATTAGTTCCAGGGCCGGTGTGCTTTGCCCTGCCCTTTCTAAAGCAAAGCGACGTTCTTGGATGCCTCCTGTAAGGACAAAAATAGAATTTCCAATTGTTTATCATAGTGCTGCCCAGATCCATTCAGACTAAACGACTTCAAAACCTGTTCCACCAGTTTTGGTTGGGAATGTTTTGATTGCCAGATTTTTTCACGAGCACGTCCATAAGGATGCCAGAATGTAAAGCCGTGCTCGTGATTCGTATTGTCAATATTTCTACTCCTTTTCTCTTACATCTTTACAACTTATAATAAAAGTGTCATTATTTGTGGCAGGCATTTATTTACTTTAAAACGAAATTCCAATTCAAACTACCGCTTATATAATAATTATAAATGATGATTTATTAAAGAAAATTATTGAATAAGAAGTTTTATGAATGCTTATTCATTATATTTTAAAACTTCCTCGTATTGTGTAGACTAATCAGCCTCCAAGTTTTCGGGACAGTTCTACAGTTGATCGTCTGTGCTGATTATCTCCATGTGCTACAATGCTGTGACTCGGAAGATGTACGATAATTTTCTTTTGAACAATGTTTCGAAAAGACGAGTTTAAGATTAAACTGGCATAAAATGGTTATTTATTTGGGACTTCTTATGTTTGCCAGGAGGTTTTTGTGTTTAATAAATTTTTCATTTCCTGGAATTTTTGGTAAAAATTATATTGATAAGTCAATGGGAAAAAAATTGTGTTAATTTTTCAATAACAAGTTATTGTCAAATTGTTAAAGATGGAAGAGATTCCTCATTAAAGCAACCAAGAAGCTGAAACAAAACACCAATTTCTAAACATAATTTTGACCTTTATTTTGCTTTTATGGCATAGAGTTACAGTTAAAAACACTGTAACGTAGAAATTTCAAAATACAGGGTATTATAAAGAAATGTGGGTTCAAAAAGTTTAAAGATCACAGTGTCAGAGGCAGATTTTTACCAATGTATGATCATGAGATTGAAAAGCTTGAATGTTGTGGGCGTGTGCGGAAGAGAATGGGTAAGCAAATGAATAATTAAGTTGAGAAATGTAACGGAGGGGGAGGAGAAGGAGGACGAGGGGGAGGACGAGGAGGAAGGGGGGAGAAGAGGAAGAAGGAAAGGGGGGAGGGGGGGGGGAAGAGGAGGAGGAGGAGGAGGGGGTCCTCCTCCTCCTCCTCCTCCTCCTACTCCTACTCCTCCTACTACTTCTTCCCTCTCCTCCTCCTTTTCCTCCTCTCCTTTCCTCATCCTCTTTTTCTTCTTCCCCTTCTTTTTCTTCTTCTTTTTTTTTTTTTTTTTAATATTTATCAATAGAATAACTAAATTGGACAGCCACGGCTTAAACCAGCGAATTAGTTTTCATTGTAACAAAATATCTTTTTAAAGTAATTTTTCAAACATTTTCCTATCTTTTTTTTTTTACGATAGGCATTGTTCACGTCGGAATGTGATTTTTATCCAAACTGAAGTTTTCTTGATTGCATTATATAAGACACAAGTAAAAAGTGTAAGAAGTAAGCATTGAAATCCTATCTCTTCATCACGATGGTGAAAATTGTATCCCTTTTTCATCTTTAACAGACTTGGTTCCGTTACAATCTAAGCAAAAACATGTCTAAATAACGATTCAATGATGTTATACTTTTACTGTTTTATATCGTTTGTGTGGATATATTTAAGTGTTTTCTGAATTTGGACGTTTGGAAGGTTGGCGGGGGGGGGGGGGGCAAAATTGGCAATTTTTTAATTGAAATTCTAAAAACGTAACAGGTGTTAACATTGATCGCCTCAAGTTATAGACAGCGATAATAAGGCTATTTTTTTAAAATAACATATCGATAGCATAAGATTAAAAGATACTCTCAAATAACTTAAATGGACAGCCACAGCTAAAACCCATAAGTTCGTTTTGATTGTAGCAAGGCCTCTTTTTAGTAATATTTCGCACATTTTCCTTCCCCTTTTTAAATGATAATGGACTCGTCGGCAGACGGTAAAATAATTGGGAGTAAGCATTTTATCTCAAGCGACATTTTCTGACAACTGAAGTAAATAATTAAAAATTAAATAACACGTCCAAAAAATCAGCTTTGAAAACCTGTGACTTCGTCAGTTTGGGGAATTTTTTTTTATTGCTTTCAGGTCCTTTACGATTACGCTTCCGTGACTATCTAAGAAACCACTTTCTTAAATGCAATTCAATAATGTTATTCTTTTAATGATTTTTTTTATGTACAAGGCATCAAATCATTTGCCTGCATATATTTAAGTGTTTTTTAATTAAGAAATCATTTACAGGGGCAATGCGCAGTTTTTAGCTAAAAGAAAAACTAGTCTAGAAATTCGTAGCAAGCCTTACCTTTGACCGCCTTAAGCTTTGTAAACACAAGTATACTAATATTAATATCCTTTACCGATAGGTTAAGGTTGAGGGACAATCTCAAACAATTCAAATGGACAACCACAGCTTAAACCGGCGATTTTTTTGCGATCGTAACGAGCCTCTTTTTAGCAATTTTTGCAAATTTCCCTACTCATCTTGAAAAGGATACACATTAATTAAACACATCGGAAGACGGTAATAAAGATTGGGAATGTGCTTTTCATCTGAAGCGAAGTTTCTTGATTAAATCAAATGACGACGGAATCAAAACGTGCAAGAAATAAGCATTGAAAACCTGTCGCTTCAACACAATGGTGTATGTTTTATTGCTTTCGCGCTTTTGTTACAGTCTAAGCAATGACATGCCTAAACACGATTCAAAAATGTTAAGTTTTTAATATTTTTAATGAAAACGCATCCAATCGTTTGTCTGCAGATATTTAAATATTTTCTTAATTTTGAAGGAGGCAAAATTCGCAATTATTGGCTAATAAACTGACCTAAAAACTGATCCAGCGTCCTGGCATGACATTAAACTGCATCCGTCGGACAATCGGCGATTAAACCATAGACTTATAATACTAGTATAATAGGTCTGTGGATTAAACCGATAACCCCACCAATTTTAAATTGATGAGAAGGGTAGTGGGACCCAGTAGGACTAAAAATAAGACCTGCAAAGAGTGGAAGATCCTTAATAGGGCAACGGCCACCCATAGATGTCCACTGCCTTATGGGTTAGTTTCGAGACGAAGGCTAGCGGAGAATCCGTACACAAACCAGCATTAGGCAAGGGGAAACCACTGCAGTATAGCTTCCCAAAAACAAAACAAAACAAAAAAAAATCATGAGCCAAACCCATACTGAAACCTTAGTTAACAACGTTAAGGGATTTGTGATTCCAGTCTAAATCCCCCGTTCGGCAGGGATAGCCATGTGCAGCAGGTGGCTCCAGGTCATCATCAAGCGTCTGCTCGCAAAATTAATATCGAGCAAACATAAAAAAAGGCCACATGGAATGTGCTTACACTGCATCAAAAAGGAAAATTAGAAAATGTTATTAAAGAAATGGACAGAATAAAACTTAACACCCTAAGGCTTGCCTAGGTAAGATGGACAGGGGCCGGTTCCATGAAAGTAGGTAGTAAAACTCTAATATACTCAGGGGAACATACACACGGAAGAGGCGTTGGTATCCTATTCGATGTAACAATGTCTGGAGAGTTAGTGTCCAATTTCAGATAGAGTAGTTGTAGCTAAATTGGTAGCCAAACTATTAAATCTAAGAATTATTCATGTGTATGCACCAACATCTGTCAGTGAAGATGTAGAAGTAGAATTTTTTTTTATGAAGAAATAAGAAAAGCAAAAGGCTATCTAAAATCCCAGGACATCATAATAATAATGGGAGATTTCAATGCGAAAATTGGGGATGAAAGAGTAGAAGATGTTGTTGGGCCCAATGGCATAGGGACTGTAAATGAGCGTGGAAGTAGACTAAATTGAAATGTGCCAAATCAATGATTTTACCATCACAAATACTTGGTATCAAAACCACCCTTGGCGACAGAGGACTTGCAAGAGCCCCGGAGACAGAAGTAGAGACAAAATAGATTTCACCCTCATTCAGGTACGATTCTGAAACGCCGTCAAAACATCGAAATCACTGCCAGGAGCCGTCTGTGATTCAGACCATATTCCAGTAATGTGTAAGTTTATGATAAAATGTAAGAAATTAAGAAAGGCAAAGGCTAATCCTAAATTCCGAATGGACTTGCTAAAATCTGATGAAAAACTGAGAGACAAAATTGCTATAGCAGTGCATAACAAAATGGACTCTAAATAACATCTCAGAAGTGGAAGAAGTATGGTCAGAAATGAAAATTTCCCTTAATGAAGTCATAGAGAAAACGTTCTCAAAAAAGATTTAAAAAAAAGAGCATAAGAAATGGATATATATATATATATATATATATATATATATATATATATATATATATATATTCAAAGTCTATTCCTTTGTAAGCATCTTATTACAGTATCTTTTATGACTGTATCATCAGTTGGGCAAATAAACACCTGCTTCGGTGATATGATATTTTTTTTAGTTGTTTTTGTTTTCTTTTTTAGAGAAGTCTAGCCCTCAAATTTTAATTATATTTTATAGTTATCATCTATAAGAAACACAAATTAACATTTTAAATAATATACCAAAAGCTGAAGTCTATTGAACAAAAATATTTTAAACTTTGGGTGGGCTTCGCTTGCAGCATGAGAAAATTTTCTCCTGTAATGCATCGTCTGTTTTAAACGATGTATCGTCGCGACCTCCTGTGAAGTACATAAGCCTAAGCCTGAGCAGGTGCAAATTATGAGAACTGAAGAAAACCCGTTATGCTTCTTTTCACGATACCGGTCAAGAACAAAATGCAAGGCAGGCTATTACAGCACTATTTGCATTTTTACAACACACTAGGTAGACCTTAGTCAATTAGGCGATATTCACAAAAAAAAAACAAACGATTGATTATGACGGTTGGTGTGAACATAGGCTGAAAATGCTGAATCCACGCGCATGAAAAAAATATGGTGGTACACCCGGTAGAAACCTCATTGAATCTCATCCATTCTATGTCTTCGAAACATGTGGAGATTCAGATAAAATTTCATTCAGCACATCTAGTACGATCTCCTCGATACGGTACAGCAAAAAAAAAACAAAAACAAAAAAAAAAAAGGCGGAAATGACTAGTTAGATAGGACCGGGGAGGATTTCCTTCTTATATTGAAGAAGAAGAGATTACTAAAGTTTGGTAAACAAATAAAAAACGACCTGAAACTTATGATAACATTGCTGTCACTTCCCTCCCTAAATAGTCCAACGAACGACAGCCATTTAACTTATGGAAGATGGTTAGAAACGCAAAAGGGCCTTGCTGTAATATTTTATTTTCATTGTCAGCTTCTTTCCATCTCTCATTCTCCACCCGGCTTTGCATTGCTTATGAAGTAGATTCAAAAGTGCAGTTAAAAAAAAAAAAAAAAAACAAAGTATACGATTGTACGCTTAGATTAAAATTTGTTATACGATTTTACGAGAAGCTTTCGGGGCCAAATAAATTAATTGTTTAGAGTAAAACGTTTTTTCTTAAACCTGGTAAAATAAGAAGTGAAGGAACAGTTACAGTTACTCTAAAGGTTGAACACTTTCGTAACGAAAACTTAGAAATAAAAACGCTATTAAAATGGAATACCTTACTGATATCTAAATTAAAAGGGAAAACATTAAGCGACTCAGTTTTTAACTGTTCTTCCTTCTGCTGTGAAAGTAGCAACCTTTCTTAGAAATCCTTAATGAAGGGCGAAAGGGAAAAAGAATTGATGTAACAGTTAATATTTAAAACAAAAGCCAAAATAATAGATATATATTCAAAACCACAAAATACGTCCTATAAACAAGATGCGCACAGATGATCTGCTTACTAACTGAACATGTGTTCTTTATGTTGTTAATTTTGACATCGAAAAACTTTTTAATGAAAAGTGAGATTCAGTGTCTGGACGTTTCTCGCTGAAACGGAGTACAAATAGAAATTAGTTCTTTGGAAATATTGAAAACCATGTTAGTTTACAACACAGGCCAAAACTTTTTTTTTTTCGATGTTTATTATTAAAATTCAAGATTTTGAAGAGCTTCATAGTATTTTTAAGCCTTCAAAATTTCGTTACAAACTCCAAAGCTAAACATTTTCTCATACCATGGGCAAGGGCGCGCCATATCTATAAAAGAAGTTCTTTTGCAGTATATCTTGTATCACCAGCTTCTATAAATTAGACAAATATTAGGGAAATATGATCTTTAAAACAATAACATTTTTTGTAAAATATTATCATTTTCAAAGCAGGATCTAATAGCTTAAGGTATCATAACCTTAATTGTATGAAGGTTTCATTGAAATTTTGAATTAATAGGCAGCATAACGATGCTAGACGTCCGTGGATACGTTTTAAATAACGAAGGTGTTGCTTTCACGTACAAACTATATTTCAAAATGTATAAAGGTTTTCGTGTAAAAATAAAATGCTGTCCCATCCTATTTATTCCCCCCCTACAAGATATTTCTACTAAAGATGAAATTTTTAAAATCAGTGTAATGTTAGGCTAACTGAAGTATTTTTTTACAAAAATTGTACTTAATCATGATCGTTTATTTTCGCTCAAAACTTACACTCAATTGAAAAAAAAAAAAAGTTTTAAACAAGCGCGATGCACGGTAACTCATACATTATCTCTTGGTAAGCCCGTACGTGATTGCAATATTTTAATTTCCAATGATTAGAGGAAATTTTCGATATCCGCCCTATGTCTACAGTGGACATTTTGTTGACGATTTAGCTTGAGAATGCTTTACCGAAAATGACACGTGATCCGACATTTGCTTGAACAGACGAGTGGGCGTTTTAAAAAAAAAGTTAACGGATCGAGGGACAGAGGGAAAAGGCATTATACCTGTGTGGGAAATATAGTCAGCAGAGATGACCAAAAAAGATAATGAATGACGTCGGCAAAGCAGCGATGGCTAGAGACAGAAGCTATTGCAGATGATGACAATGATGGTGAATGACTTGTCTCAGATTTAGACTGACCTAGAGTTTAGTTATGCGGGAACGTTTAGAAGTTTAGTTCCCACCGGTCTCTTTATTTATTACCACAAAATATCGTAATACATATCAGTATTTATATATCGATATTTAAAAAAATAAATCAGTTAACACATAATAGCCTAACCTTGACAGTTACTATCGATAACAGGGCCAATTGCCATTCATTGCTTTATCAATCCACTTCCTTCCTCAAGAAACGAACTTCAGTAGCCATATTGGATTCTAACAGCTTTTGGAAAAATATACTTTACAGTAGGGGAAGCCGCGTCTGAAGGAATTAGCATATTAACTCTTTCTTCTCATTTGAAAATCAAAATGTCCTCCAACAAAGACAGCAGAATCTACGTTGGAAATTTACCTCCCGACATCAGGACCCGAGATATTGAGGATCTTTTCTACAAATTCGGCAAAATAACTTTCATCGATTTGAAGAACAGGAGAGGACCCCCATTCGCTTTCGTTGAATTCGAGGACCCCAGGTAACATTCAAGTTTTCTTTTAAGAGTAAAGGATCTTGTCCAGTATCTTACCACATAGATCCATTCAGCAAGGCAAGATTTCCGAAGTTGCATACTAGGAAAAAAATGTGTGCATGTATTGCTTTTTCACTTTTCATTCATGACACGCCTTTATCAACTGGATTTAGAATCTATAAACTAGCCTAAATTTTGGTAAAAAAAATCAAAGTTTTAACGTATTTAGTATTAGATCTAGATCTATTGATCTAGTACCAGAACTATGTACATAATTCAAATATATACATTTCCCCTAATAAGCGGCATCTTGGGTAATCCTTACCATCTGCGGTCCCTACGAAACCGATAAATCTTACGAAAATAAACGGGTTTTCGTTGATTCGTCCGATTTGGATGTCAAATGCAATAGAGTGATAATGAAACACAATTTCCTAAGATCTCTCGAGTTTTTTTCTAGATCGGACCTTATCAACTAGGCCTAAAATCACTTCATTTCGTCAATATTATCGGTAGGCCTAAACAAACCCCGCAGGGACCGCAGATGGTAAGGATTACCGTATCTTGTATGAGATGACGAAAGCTAGGCCTAGATCTATAGCCAACCCAAGGCCTTCCCCAAATTAAAAAAAAAAAAAAAAAAATTCCTGGCCAGTTGAGTCTTTTAAAAACTGGTTTTAAATGCTGCTAAAGCACACAACTTCATATTATTGTCTAAAATTAAGTCATTTGTTTCAGGGTTGTGTTTATTACTAATAGTAGGCCTAGATTTTGTAGCAAAAGTTGAGCCAAGAGGTTGAAGAGGATAGAAAAAATTAAGGCCACCTCTTGTATAATAGGCCTACATTTTATGGGAAGACTTCCGAATTTGCACTCAAGAAAAGTAAATCTATGAAAGCTAGACTGCTAAGCAGCCTGTCATATTACAGTATAACCATTTAATGTGTAAGTAAAACACAATTTCAAGAGATCATTTGTGGGGCCATTCCATGAAATGTCAACCAGCAGGTGATAGGCTAAATTAAAATTGATCACAGAGACTGAGACCTTGTTTTTTTCATTTGAACAAATGTTTTAATATATTAACACATTGGTACCAAAAGAAAATGAAAGAAAGCTACACAAAATATTTGATTGGCTTGCTTTTGCAAGGGTTGAGTTTTGTAAAAACAGACATGTATTTTTTTATGCAGCTTTCAGGATACTGAATGTACATTAAGAGACAAGAAAATAGCTCATTTCTTTTATTTTATCAGGGTGTCCAGGGAAGTCGGAAAGTCGGAAAAAAGTCGGATTTTTAATTCTTGGTCGGAAAAGTTGGATTTTGGTCGGAAAAAAAAAATTGCCCGACGGGAGTTGGTTAGGTTCGTTGGCGGCATTAAAAATGCGAATTTATCGAAGTGCAGCATGTACGACGCCATTTTGTTTTGTTGACCTAGAAGCACGCAGCGCATGTGCATGTAGACGATGCTTATATCGATTGTTCCGACCTGAACCTATGTAGTATTAGGCTATATATCGTTATCTTTTAACAATCGAAATGTTTCTTTCTTCATGCCATGCCTCATTTACCTAAAGTTGGATATTGTTACAGTTTACCACTTCAACAAACACTTGTAATTT
>BLXT01005114.1:635231-651360 GCA_019648995.1 Plakobranchus ocellatus
GAAAAACTTATCTGACAAGCAAGAAGAACACAAGAGGTAGCTTTTAAAGGTAAACCAACATAGTCCATTATGAGGTATTAAACGGCTGTTAAGTTCTCTTTTTTTCTGCTGCGACTGTTTTTAGGCCGTGATAATGGTAGGATTTTTAAAATTATGGTAGGATTTTTCAAGACCTGACTTCCCTGGACACCCTGTTTTATGCTTCTTTAGGATATGCTTCATTAAAAAAAAAAATCATGCATTGTGTAACAATTCCAACAATTTTGTTAAAATGGAAAAATTAACATAGCTGTGAATACCATGTAACACATGTAGGCTAACATTTAAAGCATGTCTCTTTCCTTATTTAATAACAATTGAATCTTTATTCTCCAAAGTCTGACATTTTCTACAAATGCCTAGATACACTATTCATTAAAATCAAGAAAATGGCTTGAACTTCACACATTTGTCATTTTTAGGGTGTTGAAATTTGTAACACACGTAACGTTACGTGTGTTACAAAATTTTTTGACAAGTGTTACACCAATAAATGCATGTACGTTACTTAGCTCACAAAACAACATTTACAACTGATGATCAAAAATAAAGAGACTTTGAGAGCCTACAGGAACTGGGCAGACTAATTTTCTTAAGATTTTTTTTGCTTACAAAAAGTTTGATTGTTTTGTATGTCCATTTCCTGAAAACCTTTCTCATGACAGTCTTGTACACTTCCACCCCAAAACTTTTTATTTTCCCAGCATTAACTTCTCAAAAGTGTTTTTCAATGGGAGGTGGGTAGGCAGTTGCTCATAGCTTTGAAATAGATTTGACTTGACCTAATCCCCTTTTTGTTGATGGCGGTAGTGTCAAGCTCTGCACATCAATCTGCAATTCCTTCTGTTGTTCCTCTCTCTTAACTTGTCGACATGTGACAACATGCTCCACTGCCTTCTTTCTGTATTCTTAAAGCTCACTATGTGACATGTAACTCTGACCACCTTCATAGTAGTTTCAACCCTGTGTTTACTTTCTTAGGTTTTGTAAATATAAACCGAACAGAAAAAGACAAGCTCAAGCATGGCTGGAATTTTGATAAGAGAACAAATCGCATATTTACTAATACAATGAGACCAGACCTCAAAGGCATGAATAGAATAGAACATGTTCTGTGCTGTAAATTTGGAAAGACAAAAAAATAATTTTGAAAAATGATAATGCCTTTGTCACTTAATATAAAGAGAAGTCTAAATCTATAGGAAATCAATTCAGGTTTCGGATCATGAATTATGAAATATTGAAATCAGATAGCTTAAAATGAGATCTAATTTACAGATTTGGTGTTACAAGATTTGTAAGTTTAAAAGTTTTGAAAAAAAAATTTTTTTTAATGAAATTATCTTTCTTTGTGGGATTTATATTTAAACAATCATCCATGCTTATAGTTATATAACTCTTTCAGCATCTTACTTTTGTAGAAGAAATGGACCCCCCAAAAAATCTGGACCGGAAACCTAAATAAACTGTTCTGGATCTGAAGATGCAGCACACATAACGCACATTTTACTATTTTATTTCAAAACAGGATTTTTTTTACAATTAAATTTACTTTGTTCATACTGAGTGATCATTTATACAACTTATAGAGGAAGCGGGATCGTGTTTCGCTTCAAACTTTGAAGAAATTGATGAAAGAATGAATTAAACTAGATTGCTTGATTTTCTTGGAGTAACACATGCTTGATTTTCTTGGAGTAACACATGTAGCGCATCTTTAGACCCAACCATCAGACACTTTGTTCATGTTAGCAGTAATACTAGAGGTCTTATTTATTTAGAGTAATCATTTTTGTTCACAAATATATATAAACTATGTAGGAAACTCCTTATTTGATGTGTCAGTTACATTAAAAAGCTCTCAGAGTGTTTTTCAGGTGTAAGACACGTAACATGGAATGGCCCTGTGTCGTATTTCATTAAAATAAATGCTGAAACTGAACTGATCAACATAATTTATTTTTATAATCCAAGATGATGATTATAGGTGATAATTTTTTTTTTTTATTTTAGAGATATTGTTTTTAGACAAAATTATTTGTTTATTAATTTTTGGTAATTTTTTTAAGGTCTCAAGGTTGACCAAAATTGCCTTATTTTGTTAAAATAATTGCAATACGGCTATGAGTGCATAAAGGGAAGTCCTATCTATTTTACCATAAAATATTTGAAATTATTAAAACTGAGAATTAAGCAAAAGAACAAATGAAAAAGAGTGCAGGACTCCTAATGTGCATCCAAAGTAAATTGATGAAAACTATGTTTATTGTCAATCAATCTCTTACATTACAGGAAAAACATTTAATATTGTGAAAGTAAAACATTTTCTTGAGCACTTTGGGGATGTGTTATTTCTAAATTAATAGCACGAATAGATCTGGTCAACTATTCTCCTCTGCCATTATCCAAGATGGTGATGTGGGATAACTTTATTTTTTAAAAATTTAATGTCTTTGATTTTTGAAAAAATTATTTGTAACTATTGACGATTTTTGGCAACTTTTTAAAATTGTCAACAGTTGGGTAAAAATGCTTTCATTTCGTCATTATTAATAATCTGAAGATCACTATGGGTGCAAAATCGAAAGTCTTTCCATAAAGACTTAAAACAAAATTAGAGTATAAAAAGGTAAGTTTGCTTCAAAAAGAAAAAAAAATTTTAAAAATTTTGGCAGGCCAGATTGTTGGATTACAAAGAGCCTGGACCAATCTGCATAATCTATTTTGGCTCTGTTTTAAGTAGGCCTAGTTGCATTCTTATGTAATAAGCACCTATATCATCATCGAAATGTACATTAATTAAAATTTGTCTATCAATAGATCTTTGTTGTTTTTTTAAATTACGGGACAGAATCAAAGAAAATACAAGAGAACTGGCTGCAATCTGTTCAAATATTTTTTTCATGGATTTTTGTTCTTTTTGCCTTCAAATCATGCACATTAGTTTTCAACAGTATAGGGCCGAAATATATTATCCATTACATTGTTTTTTTTGGATTTTGTAAAGAGGTCTTACCCAGTCCTGTTCCATTGATGACTTGGTAATTGAAATATAAGTCAAGTGATGCAAAGATATGTCCTATTTTCACAGGCCATCTGTGATATGACAAGTTGAGGTCTAACATCCATGGATGTTTTTCTTTATTTGTGTACAGAAATTTCAAAATTACCAAATGTTTACCGGCAGCACAATTTTATTTCCCATGAAGACATTTTCAAAGTAAAATTTCTCACACAGGCACACCAAACTTCGCATACACATCAATTTGGATATAATTATGCTACTTATGACCCTTGAAGAAAGTTGCGATGCATCCATGGTTTTGTTGCTGTTTTGTCAAGGAATGTAATGAATAAACATTAAATATCAACCTATGTGATGTATTTAAATCTCAGTGTGAGGCTTGTGTTCTCTCTGTTTTGACTACACAGTCATTACGGCAGGAATACAATATTTTTCCATCAGGGTGAAAATATACAAATCTAAAACATTTTTGATTTTGACAGTTCAAAATTAATGTGATTATGTAAGCTTGCTTATATGTCTCTGAATTTATTCATTGACCACTAAAATGGTAATACAGGAAATAGAAACAAAGCACACAAAGCTCTGCAACTTGTGGGGCAGGCAGAAAAAAAATGGTTCTAAATTCAACAGTAACATAAAAGAAATAAAAATGATTGTGTTAGAAAACTCCAGCTCTTTCACTCTTCAGTCTTTTTGCCTTTTTATTCTCAATTCTATTCAATGTTATTTAAAATCAAATCAAGTTAGAAATCTGTGGTTATCAGATTGTGAGTGGGTTACATATTTTAGAGAAAGGAAAGTTGTAGCTATGGTGGAGGAGTTGTAGACCTGGAGGCTGGAAGGATGTGTTAAATTTAAGTGTATAGTGTGTGTGTTTTACATTTATTTACTTCTCAAACAACAGAGGGAGAAGAAAGAGAAAAATTAATATGTTAAAAAATATTAGGCTTAGGCTAGTATTGTGCACTCATAACTTCCAGGTATCCTGAATAGCAATGTAATAAAAAGTACAGTAATGTCACTAAGCACTGAAGGGAGTTGAAGAAGTCTTGTATACATGACAGCGATGCTGCAAAAACACATATATATATGAGCAATTGCCAAAAGGTGGACCCCCAAATTGGGTCACCTTTTTTACTGCATTTTGAAAAAAAGAATCTTCAGTTACAAAATGGAAAAGTCCAATTGAGTACCAATGAGATAATTTTCATGAAGAGTTGGATAGCAGGAGTAGATCCATGTAAAATAAATTGGTCTGTCTCTCTTCATTTGGTGGTGAATGGGCTTCATTTGTTGATGGGTGACCACTTTTTTGGTGATTTTGTCATCATAGTTATGATCGAAACTTATTTGGTCAATTTAGACATAAAGGATAAACTAAAACTGATTTTTTTTTTAACATAAAGCAGTACTTTGTATGCCATTGTTCTGACAAAACCAAAATTTATGCATTGATGAGTTGAATTTTTTCAAGTAGGGCTTGTAGAAAATCTTTCGCACATAACTATGATAACAGCCCACGTTTCGGCAAACCCTTATATATATCAAGCAAAAACACAAAATCTGAATAGCTCATCATATCAAGTTAATCTGTAGAACAAGGTGATTTTCATCTTCAACAGAAATTTCCCATTGTTCTGTCTATTTGATGACTAGTAGTTACTTTGTGTGAGAATACTGTAATTATTTTTATGAATCATATGGGTGTTTTTTAATCCATATATTTTTTTCTTCCAGAGACGCTGAGGATTCTGTTCATTCAAGAGATGGCTATAATTATGATGGTTACACATTGCGTGTTGAGTTTCCTAGAGGCAGCAGTGGAGGGGGTCGCGGAGGCTTTAGAGGACGTGGTGGTTTTGAGGGAAGGGGTGGAGGAGGAAGAGGTGGACCACCATCTAGAAGAACACAATATCGAGTGCTGGTTTCTGGTAGGACTACATGAAATGCGTAGTAGATGTAATTTAAAGTTAAATTTCAAACCCATAATATCACCTCTTAGAGCTATGGAAATGGTTGCTGCTTCTGAAGGAGGGGAATAAGCAGAAGTTTTTTTTATTAAATTTTAGTGAATTCATTTCTGTTCTTTACCTTCTTCCTGTCTTATCCCACTCTCTCTTGCTCTTCTGTCTCTTTACCTTCACCCCCTTCACTCAAACACTTTGCTTTTATTTTACTTCTTTTTTTTTTTCTTGCTATCTTTTTATTTTGTATGTACAGTCTATCATAGATTATGAAAAACTTTTCTAGGGAAGAAAATGTTTGTGGCTTTTTCTGAAATGCAAGTCATTGAGTAAATAATTCAAATATCTATAATATTACATATTGGCAAGAATTCCCATGATGTTACAAGTTGGGGAATTTCTTTCAAGGAGAAGTGGTGTTTGTTTTAGTCTTTTTTTTTTCTGAAACCAAAACACTTTCAAAATAATTGCAAGAACTTTAAATATGTATTTTTTTTTAGATGTGCTCTGTACAGAAGACTGTAAAATCTGTAGTACATTGTGAACTATGTGATTGGTTTCTTTTATTCGAGTTCTTTTATTCCTTGAATATTATCGTTGCCTTCCTGTATGGTGGAATGGGCAAGATTGTTACTAGTTAGTGTTTGAGCCATTACTATTACAATTACCCTTAGTAATAAAGTGTTGCAAAAGAGAAAAAAAATGTTTGGTTCAATTTCATATTAATTGAGCATTTTATGTTAAATTTTTGGGGATTGCAATAAAATTTTGCATAAGGGACAGGCAATGGTGTTATTCATAAAAACAAGTGAAAACTTGTGTTTATTTTTCATTAAAAGTGTTTATCTACCAAGGCCCAAATCTTGATGTGTTCACTTTATTGTTTAAACTTAGGTCTTCCTAACAGTGGTAGTTGGCAAGACTTGAAAGATCATATGAGGGAAGCAGGCGATGTGTGCTATGCTGATGTCTTTAAAGATGGCACAGGTGTGGTTGAATTTCTGAGAAGAGAAGATATGAAATATGCAGTAAAGAAACTAGATGACACAAAGTTCAGGTCCCATGAGGTAATTTTTATATTTTTTGTCTGTGCTTCTGCTAAATATGTTGGTACAGTTTATCATGTACTAAACTGCATTAATTGCTACTTACAGAGATAAAGATTCATAGCATTGTATTTATTATTTTCATGTTTTAATGTACCTGTAAACGGTTTTGAAAATGTAAAATTTTTTTCTTTATTGTATGTTTGAGATTCAAGGGTGCCCTTTTTTATATCTTTTTTTGTTTTAATTTGTGTGAGAAATCAAAGTTTTTCCAAGAGGTGCAAAATTTTGTTTAAAAAAATTTACTAGATACCACTTTTAAAGGATGTGCTCAATATCTGTATTTTGTTGTTTGAATGCAGTGGTTATGTCCAGTAAGGGAAGCTAACAGTCTTTTCTTTTGATGTTTCATGCTTGAAAACTGCAGTAGCTATGCATGAGGCAGTCATTTTCGTAGTGGACAATAAGATAAAAATTAAATTATCTTTTTTTATCAATTTTCTTGTCACCTTCATCAGAATATCATTATCAATAACCTCACTGCTCCACATTTTTTTTTCAGGGAGATGTTGCCTACATAAGAGTAAAGGAAGACGCACCAAGGGGTTCCCGTAGTAGAAGTCGCAGTCCAAGGAGATCACGAGGCAGCCCACGCTATTCACCAATGAGAGACAGAGAGCGCTCATACTCTCCTTATAATTAATGCGTCTGATCGTTCACATAAAGGCAATCTTTTTATGTTTTTTTTTTTCTTCACACATTTCTTTTAACAGTTAATTCTAGGTCTGAATGTTTAAAGTAAATGTTCACCCCACATATATGTGGATAAAAAAAATGGCATCTTGAGCTTCGCAGCTAACACAAGCCAAAAATTGCAGAAAAAATCAAATTTTTTTTTCTCGCATAGCATTATTTTTGTTAAAGGGAGGTCTAGAAAAAGGGAAAGATCTTGTCATTTTAAACTCATGTTAGTTTCTCTGCAGTTTCTTATCTACAATCTACCTAAAAGCACTTTTGATGTTCAAAGTTGTGCAAGGATTGTTCTGAGCGGCAACCAATGTTTGTGCATATACTTTGCTTGTTTAACAATTTTTCTCATAGCACTGCCATATAGCCATGATCAAGTTCAAATATCGAAATGGGGGAAAAACTCAGAGCAATGAGTCTTGGCTGAGCAGCAATTAGTGGCCAATTTTTTAACAATAGGAGGAGCGGAATGGAGGTGATTTGTTTGCGGGTGTACAGTGTGTGGTGACTGGTCCTGACAGGTTTATTCTAGATTTAACTAATTTACGCAGCAAGAGCATTAAGAAGAAGACTTAGAAACAAGGAATGTCCATGGAGAACAAACTTCATATCAACAGAGGATGGGAATGCAGGCGATCTGTTTGCGGGTCCACAGTGTGTGGTCACTGTACTGTCAGGCTTATTCTAGATTTACCAGCTTATGCAGCAAGAGCATAAAGAAGAAGGCTTAGGGACAAGGAATGTACATGGAGAACAAACTACATATCAATTAAGTAACAAGTGCCTCATTTAGCTAATATTAATGTGTAGCCAAACAGGAGTAGTAAAGCTTCAATCGCCAATGCTTATAAGCCTGTCATCTTTTGTTGGCTTTGTTACAGGCCTATATACTTTGTGTGGAAATATCATACTTCAGTATTACATTACAACTGTGTTTTTCTTTGGAAATTTTGCATGTGAAGCACAAATTTGTAAGCCTAGAAAATAATTATTGATAGGATACAGTACAGGAAAATAATGAAATAAATGATCTTTGAAGAGCATCTGGTTAGGGATGCAGGACTAGTCATAAGAAAAAGCTTGTCTCAGTTGCAGAAACATTTCCCTGTTGACTTGAAATATGCTAAGAAATTCTCTTTTATAGTATCCTGGATGATGTCATTGCTGGCCCAACAAAGGCACAACAGAAAAGGCTTGAGATCACCCAGTAGTGATAGTGTTATGAAATACAATTTGAATTTTTTTTTATTTTCTTTGAATTCAACAGGTCGCTGGGAGAGTCTGTAGATGTGAAAATGCCAGCCACTGTGTAATGCAGTTTTCAAAAGGAACAAAATATGCAGCTTTACCAGCAACTTGCACCAGTCACATGAGCATTTACTCCAGCGGAACATGCCATTATGGTATGCTGTCAAAGTACAAGGGTTGTATGAAGTGTGAATGAAGTATGAGTGGAGCTTTTTAATTTCTTCTTATTGCTTTTTGAAGTGTTTTTTTTTTTTTTCCATGTAGAAGGAAGCTTTTTTAGCAATTTGATTTATAAAAATTTCATCTGAGATTTTGTTGTATGTCATTCATAGGCCATTGATTTTGTATTTTCACTTGTCACCTAATCATTCAAACCCAGTTTTATTTATTAGTAGCAAAAATACATATTTTTAAATTTTTTGGGGGGGATGGCTATAAAGCAAAAAAGACACTGATCCTTTTCACAAGAATGCAATTTATTTTCCTATCACGTTAATGCCCTTTTGTGATCTTTTTCTTTTCCTCATAGTTGCATACATAAATGGATAAGGATTGGAAAGGCTTGGATGGAAGGATTCTAAGCATTGGAATATGTTGGAATTTTTAGGATTGGATTTGGATTGCAGTAGGTTTAGGTTGGAAAACAAGCACTCTCATGTCTGGGAAGTTTGGATATGGAGTTGGATAGGAAGCTTGTAGGATTTGGGAAACGCTCTTATTTTACACTACAAGTTTGGATATATGCATCTGGATAGGAGCTGTTAAGGGATTGTGGAGCTCTCTTTGTCACATTTGCAATCTATGGATATGGATCAGGATAGGAGGCTAGAATTTGCACAAGTCCTTTCTTTCACTTAAAGTTGTGTAAAACCTTTTCTGGAGAGGAGGAGGCATTTTGTTTATTTTAAGAAAAAAACAAATCAAAAAACCAACAGATCAATCATAAATAATGGAAATCAGGAATCAGGAGGAGGGAGGAAAAGATGGAAACCAGTGAATAAGCTGAATTCCATCACCAATGAAACTGAAACTCTGTGGATTCACACTCGTGAAGGATTGGACAAATTAAAAATAGAGGGTTGGCTTCTTGGCACTTAAAGAAGCCCTTTCACAGTGTTTCCCATTGAACCATCCTTTGGAAGTCAGAACTATATATGTGTAAAGCAATAAAGTAGTTTAACATTTATCCTGTAAACGAATGTTTGGTAAGATTGAGGAGGGAAACTATGATCTAGGCTAAATGTCTTTGGATGATGCCTTTTATTTTTTAATTATTTTTTTTTGGAGACATACCCTCTACAAGGAAATTTGCAAAGGATTGACAGGAAAAATATTCAGGCCTGTCTACAGTTTTTACTAGGGGAGCAGTGACTTTCTTGGATACCTTCACACACTTGGATATGGATATAACTATCTTTGCTTAGGAGGGGATTTTTTTAACCAATTTTTTTCAGCAAGAGGATCAAACATTTCTATGAGGTAAATATATCAGCAAAAAATGTCATTCCTCCCCATACTACATTTTTTTTTATAAATACTTTCCTTGTGTCTACACTGAAAAAATTTCCAACAGTTTCACCATAACATTACTCATGAAACAAAAGTTCTAATATTTTGTAAATTGATTCATAATGAATAAAAAACTATCTTTGAATATCATTTTTAACAAATAAATCAATGGTTAAGGGTGAGGTTTTTTTTTGTTTTTTTTTTTTAAACAAATTTTTTTAATAAATGGTTTTTTTTTCCGTTTTAAGCTGAGGATTTTGTGTTTAGGATCATTTCAGTATGGTCCGTTTTGAAACCAGCATCACCTGCCATTTACATTCATCTCAATATTGTCACTACTGCATACCTGTCTGTGTGTGTTTTTTTTTGTTTTTCTGTTTTTATCTGTTAATAAACGATCATCTTAAAATTTGTAATGAACTCAAATAAATTGTTAAAAACTTTTATTTATTTTGCTTTTTTTTCTCATGACTCGTATCTGTCGGCAGTCACTCTATTTGCTGGAGCTTTTGTGTGTGTTTGAGTGATTTAATCTTTACTTACATGTATGTTGATGGAATATAGCTGGAAATGTCACTTGTGACTGTACTGAATGAGCCACAAGTCACAAACTTCTCATTTTGAATTTTAAACATTTCCCAAGTTACCCTGTTTCATGTTGTATTGAAAAAATAGAAGTTTGTCAAGTAGAGCCTGTACCACACAAATACCTTGAGCTGCAGTTTTTGCAGCCTCAAATTTTGTCCCCTTCCATACAGTGTCGCAACATCAGAAATTTGATGTTTTTCTCTTTTAAAAGTTATTTTTTAATTTTTTTAGTGAGACCGTCCAAACAGGCCATAATTGCATGAGAATTCTAAGCAAACCAAATAGACCTAGGCTTGTAGATTTGTCTTATCTTTCATTCAGTTGCTTGTGGTTTTTTGTTACTGTATAAGAACTAGTAAGTACCTTTGAACAGTATTTTCAGATGAAAATATCTGAATTCAAATGTAGGCTTTACAAATTTATTATATCACTGTGGCATTTTTAAAATGAAAATTTTGAGAACAGGACAAAGCAATAGCTGGTCAAAGATGACATGCTTAAAAATCTGCTTAGCCTGACTAAAAATAGCTTTTCAGTAGAGTTTTTTGCCTCCGATTAAGGCAAAACTGTATCGATAATTGCAAATGAAATTAAAAATAAGAAAGAATTAACATGAGAAATCACAGTCAAAACTAAAAAAATAAGCTTCCATTTCAATGTTGCATTGAATCTCTAAAACTTGTAGGCTATTTCTTGCAGCTAAAGATTTTAAAGCAGTCTTTGATGCAGCTAGAAATAAAGCCTACTTTTTAGACTTAAGGAGCACAAAGCTGGGTTTTTGGTGTGCTGAGCTGCAATGCTTAGTAGGTCTAGGGTCAAAAGGGTAAGTTTTTTCTGTAAGGAATGAATTCTACGGTATCATGGGCAAATCGCTTTTTTTTTTTTTTTAAAAGGACATATTGCCATCCTCAATTTAATACTAATCTGACGAATAATTTGCATTGTCCTTATAAAGTCTAAGTACTACACAAAAGATGTATAAAACACATGAGGGTTTGCCAAAACGTGGCCTGTCATCATAGCTGTGTGGAAAAGATTTTCTACAAGCTTTTTTTTGAAAAAATTGTACTCGTTAATACACAGAATTTAATTTTGTGAGTATAATGGCGTACGAAATACTGCTTTATGTTTAAAAAATCGGTTTTGGATCCATCCTTGCTGTCTAAATTAACCAAATAAGTTCCAAACATAATTATGATGACAAAATCATTAAAAAAGTGGTCACGCATCAACTAATTAAGCTCATTCACCACCAAATGAAGAGACACAGATAATTTTTTTTACATGAATCTACTCCTGCTATCCAACTCTGCATGATTATTACCTCACTGACAGTGATACTCACCTGGGCTGTATCCCTTTGTAAATGAAGATTTTTTTTTCAAAATGCAGTAAAAAATGTGACACAATTTTGGTGCCCACTTTTTGGCAATCGCTCATATAAATATCTACTCATATATTCATGTGGAAATAGGATTGTAGTGGCAATAAAAAATAATTGGCTGTTCAATAAATAAGGAAAATTTTGAGGTCTACATATTTCATAAATGTATTTTTTTCACATAGGGTAAGAAGGCGATTGAACCTTATTTATATAATTATAAATCATCTATTCTTTTTTAACTCTGGTTGTTCAACCTTAAATTCTTTTACGGTAATATTTAATACAGTGTTATTGTTATCCATAAAAATATCTAAGGAAACCGAAACATATATACTAAGCTAGTAAAAAATCAAGACTTTTGGGATCTCTTGTAATGGCAAGCTTTCTATGTATTTGTGAATGGGAGTCCTTGACCCTGATGGTAGATAGTGGGAGGAGAATTAAAAGTTGTTGAGATATTTCCACAAGCTATCAACATCTCATTCAAGGACCATATCACTTATCACATCAGTGTCACCAATGAAACAGTCAAGATGCATCCGATACATGTGCTACTTATTAAGCTGCACATTGACCTAACGCTAGTCAAACCAAACAACGGAACCTAAATTGTACAGCTGCACTGCCTGTTACCCGAGTCTTGCCAAAACCATTCCGCAATACACTGTACAGGAGGGATGAGGAAGAGACATACCTGATGGTACAAAGAAAAGGGTTGGACAAAATCCGTGAATGGATAGGCATGATATACTGATATAGACTAAGGAGAGCAGAGAAATTGGGGTAGAATGGAGGAAACTTGTAGCTATCAGCCACCCTGAGGGGCCGCAAAGGATGAAAATCTATGGGATTGTGATGATGATTTTTAAAAAATGGAAAAAATATATCGGTACAAATTCTGCATTAAGAATAGTATAATGTGTGAGCGAGTCAAGAACTTGTGAAAGTTTACTACTAAAAGGCCAATTTTAAAGAAAAATCATGATGGTCACTTCTTACAAGATTTTTATCCTATAACTTAGTACATGTATAAGATATGGAAAGCTAGTTCTTTGTTATGTTATCTTTGTACACCTCAACATCCCGTCTTCCAATAAAAAGTTGTTTTAACTTTTTTTATTCATGAACCTTATTTTGGCCCCTAGGTTTACAAGGTTGAATACAAATTGCAAATGTAGGCCTACTATAGTAAAAATTATGAACTAAACAAAACTTAGAAAATCACTGTACATGCACAGTGAAAGTGGCCCCCAAAACCTGAGCTTTGGTCTCCAAACGCGACAAAACTAATCTCAGCGTTCACAACATGTCTGGCAACCCTGGTTTTATTGTTTTCATAAAACAAAACAAAGAAGATGCCGATGGATGCTTCTAAATGTTATCAAGATTTGTCGAGAGCTTTTAATTAAATTAAAGCAGCTCATCCTTTTCTAAAAAAAAAAGTTCTCAAATTAAAAAAAAGTGTACCGACTACCGGTATTCTCAACGGGCAATTGTAAAGAAAGGAAGGCAATGACTGTCATAAACTTGAAATAAATGATCAAATGAATGCATTGAAATTGAAAGCTGCTAAGCTCAACATAATCTGGGTCCTTTACTTTTTTTTCTCTAGTTTTATTTAACAATAAAATACTGTATAAGAAAAAGGTGTTCAAATTTGTTGTTGGCATGGTTTTAACTGCTGTACTGTAAGTACGTAATTTGACTTCTCAAAATTGAATAAACATTGCTTATCTCATGCACTTTGTACATCATTACATGTTACATTCAAGCGGTTAAGTTAAAGTGTACGATAATATAGTAAGATTTAATAATGTTAAAGTTGACATCAACATGGGGAGGGGGAAGAGACAAATGTTGACAACAGTTGACCTGCGGGGGTCAATTTTAGCCAAATTTTGGTTGACGTCAAATTTGAATCGTCCCTATGCATGAATATAATGAAATATTTCCTCAACTCTTAAAAAAGAAAAAAAATATTTTAAGCATGTAAATGAAATATGCAAAACTATACTTCACACAAATAATTTTAAAAATTACAATACAAAATCTGAACTCCCAGAAACATTAAGTTTAAGAATCCTGAGGATGCAATGGTGGTTGAAGAAGGAAATTAAATAAATATAGGGGATATTCAAGTATAATCTTGTGCATTGGGGGGTTCTCTTCTTTTGTAACTAAGGAAAGCATAAGAGGGAGGGTGTCCCTGTTGAACCAATGTATTATTACACTTTTGTGAGGGTAAAACAAAAAGGGAAAAAATGTCTACATAACAAAAGAGGTAACATTAACAATTCTTATTGGACATTAAAAAAAACAAACAAACAATTAATGAATTAGTCTAACTATTTTATCACCTTAACGTATATTATTAGAATTTTGATTTTCCATTTTTGCCAGTTTGAATGATTTACTAATACTTTCTGTATAAATGTAGAATTGCACACACAACTATGTGCATTGGATGTTTTCCATGAATATGTATCGGTATGTAAAGAGTATAGAGCAGTGATAGTTCTATGAATTTGCACGATAAAATGTCATCTTATCATAATTATCATTATTATTTTGATCAATATTACATTACATGCATGATTGTTATAATTTTTAGTTTACTATAGTCATAAAGAGGTCCACAAAAGCAGTTTGACTGTTACACCGAGAGATGAAATAAGTTCAAATACAGTAATTCGTTTACAGCTGTCTTTTAATCCACAAGATAATCGAATGTTGAATGTTCACCTTGTCACAAAGTAGTAGTAAGCCGAAAATAAAGTATGGTTTCTGCGGCAATAAGCCATTGCATTGCAAATTTATTCAAATTCTTTTGTCATCCAAAAGATCTAGATTAAAACAAAAAAAAATTTACCAATTAGCATACTCAATGATTGCTGAGAGCTCCAAGATCTTGGGATCCAACAAAATCTATTCTCCACTTAACGATTAGGGGACGTTCAAATATAATCTTACACTTTCGAGGGGGGGTCCTTCTCCTGTAAGGACAACGTGGGGGGGAAGGCGGCTTGAACCAATGTAATATTACACTTTTGTGAGTGGAAAAAATAAAAAGGAAAAAAAATTCAACGTCAGAATTAAGACAAAACGGGATAGGTAACTACTCTTAACAGACAATCAATAAATTAATCAGCCCAACAGTATTTTATCTCATATAATTATATTAGATTGGTTTTCCAATTTTTGCTAGTTTGAATGATTTATTTAATTACTTTGTAAAAATGTAGAATTGCATAATATGTGCTTATGAATGTTATGTAAAGTGCATAGAGCAGTGATTATACTATGGATTTTCGCAATACAAATATCGCATTTTCATTATTATTTTTATTTATTATTATTGTTGTTGTTAATATCATGAAAGATCCACAAAAGCACTTTGACCGTTACACCGATTAAAAAAAAAAAAGTTCAACTTCAGTAATTCATATTACTCTCTTTTAATCCATAAGATAATCGATTGTTGCATGTTCATCGTGTCACAAAGTAGTAATCCTAAAATATGTAAAGATTGCGACAGTAAGTTATTGCTTTGGAAATTATTTCAAATTCTTTCGTCATCCGATATTTACCAATTTGCATACTCAGTGATTACTGCTCCAGGTCTTTCGTATCCAACAAAATCTATTCTCCAGATATCGAATATTGACAGTTGTTTAAAAAAGCAATTACTATGTGCCAGAATGTCTACTACTTTACTAGTCCTTGTGAGAGTCTTAATAAAGAGCCCGTGGTTCAAATCCTAAAGAAAGCCAGTTGCAAAGTATTTTCTTTCACAACAAATGACGCAGGAATATACGCATTGTTAAGGAAAATAAATAATGGCGGTTTTGTATGTATCAACAGTATGCATTCTAATTTTTTTCTTTGCTCCTTCAAAATTTCAACTTCTCTCGGCTGCTTTCCAATTTATACAACTCAAGAAGAATACACACTTAGCATAAATGTACGCTAAAATCTTGTATAGCAATTAGCATTAGCACTAAAATAGCAGGTAAGTTTTCATGAGCGGTGGCCTAGACCAACAGGCCAGGGCAACGACCATGCGTGCATGCAAAATTTCATTAATTCATGATCATTAAACATTTTGAAAAAGACGATGTCCGCTAGTCCTTGTGAGAGTCTTAATAAAGAGTCTATGGTTCAATTCATAAAGAAAGCCAGTTGCAGGGTATTTTCTTTCCCAACCCCTGACGCAGGAATACACATTTTAATGAAAAAATAATTAAATTATAGCAGTTTTGTAGCAACAGTATGCATTCTATAGTCCTTCAAACTTTCAATTTTTCTCGGCTGCTTTCTACTTTTCTACTTCTAGCCTGCAACTCAAGCAGAATGCACACTTGAACTAATTTGAACGTTAAACCACTTAAAGCCGTGTATAGGACTAGGAGGTAAATTTTCGTGAGCGGAGGCCAAGCCCAACAAGCCAGAACAACGACTATGAGCATTGAAAATTTCATAATCATAATGTCATGTTCATTCGTTTTGAAAAAGACAATTCTTAAACTATAGTTAATGCTTAGTAAGTTAACACGCCATCGACGATTATTATTATTAT
>BLXT01005114.1:655413-666415 GCA_019648995.1 Plakobranchus ocellatus
GGGGGGGGGGGGGGGGGGTGCTATAGAAAGAGGGGTCAATTCCTTGTTTTTCAATTTATGAATATAATTAATGCATGAGCAATTTAACCTACGTCATAATTCAAAGAAAAAAAGTGTTATTACATAAATGTATTAATCGGTTGCTATGGAAACGGCGGCCATCTTGAAAATGAGCACGCTCTTTTAAAACCCTAAGGCTACCTTGTATTTTTACCAAATGACTTCAAACTTTGTATAAAGACACATACATACCTCCTCTACTGAAGTAAAAAACCAAATTGCAAAAATGTGCAAAACTAAAATAAATACATGTATATGAATTTTTTTTCTTAGTTGTTTGATTATACCTCTTGGAAAAATTCATATAAGGGGAATAACTCTCTTCGTATACAAAAAATGAAAAATGTGTTCAGATAATAGAGATGGGAATTACTCCCATCTCTATTGTTCAGATACTTTTGTGCGGAATGACATTGCATAAAATCTGTAAAGATTTGAAAGCGATTGCTAAAAAAATAAAAGAGGAGTAGGAAAAAACTGTTGGAAATGCAAATTTTGAGAAAAAAAAGCAATTTTCTGAAAAAAATGAAGAATTATTTTAGTATGTTCCCTCATCCTTCTCCTCGTGCGTTTTTATTATAAAGTAAACCTAGAAACAATGTTCTCCTTTGTACTGATGGCCCTAGCACATGCTCTAGTTTTAGAATAATATGTTAATATCTCAAAAGGGTCATTTTCCCACCAGCACTCTTCCTCAATGGAGAGAGAGAGAGAGAGAGAGAGAGAGAGAGAGAGAGAGAGAGAGTTATAGTATAATAACTCAATAGGCCAATAATTCAAATGTCGACATGAGAGCCGCTCTAAACATTTAGATCTAAGTGAAGCCTTGATCTAAATAGCATGCGCACAATAATGAAATGCAATGAGATGCAGAGGTACATGTATTCCCTTATCTATTAAAATTTGCGTTAGGCTAAAAAATAAACGAACAGGGTAAACAAAAAAAAACAAAAAAACCGCCCACTACTCAAAAACTTGAAAACTGCTCCAGTTTCAATCGCTGTCGATTGTTAAAATAAATTTCATTTTCCAATTAATTTAAAAAATTAACGTCTTCGTCCCCAACTTCACATTTTATCTGCCAATTTTCATAGAGGGTCCTTTCTCTGTTGTGTAATTTTTTAGATTACCCAGTTCGTTTAATTATTGTCCTTGCTCCATTAAAATAGATACACACGTCAAACAAAAACGAAAAACGAAACAAAAAAAAAAAGGATTCCCCTTTACAATCTCTAGAAGGCATAGAAAAAGTCCAATTTTAAAAAAGACTTTTTAAAAGTATATCGTAAATGGGACATTTATATAACCGAAATCGCTCCGAGGCCAAATATCGAAGAAGGTGACAAATAGGGGAGGCATTGCCAAAAAACAACAAAAAAAATCAAACAATTGTCGTACATGGTGGTAGTTAATTACATCAAAATAAACAGCAAAACTAGTACAGCAACTAGATAATACTCTAAATGTAAAGTTGTTTTATTCAGCTGAGAATCTCACATGTATTCTATCAGGATACACCTCTCCAATGCCCATTTATATTCCTTTGTCTTCACTTTCTGATACTCGTCTATCCCTAGTCAGAGTAGTCAGTAACAGAGTTCGGCCTGAAGCTTCCCGTCGCCAATGTAGCCTTACGTTAAGTTTAACATTATTCGCGCAAAAAAATAATGTCATGTATAATCTTATTCCTAAAATTTCAAATGATTAATAGAAATAGCAGGTGGTGATATTAATTAATACATGTGATGCATGTGTTACTATTAATATGCTGTGCATCACAGAACAACATAAAAATTGTTTATGACAAGTGTTTAGCTTTACGCTACGCTGGATAAATTTTATTCATAATTGATTAACGAAAAGAAAAGAAAAAAATCGATAATGGTGTGAAAAAGTCGACGCAGAGGCAAAAGGCCTAACATTGGTTGATCGATGTTCCACGTTAACCAACAACTTTTAATTTATCTTTCATATTTGTATCAGCTAAAAAGAAAAAGTCTTTTTAAATGAAAACTCATACATGGTCTGTGTAAAGATTATCTTCACATAAAAGTTGTTTTTTTCCCCTCCCCTCCTACATTTGTTTAATACTAGGCAATAAATCGAGGCAATGACATTGACAAACAAACGGGGATATAATTCGAATGTAATTTATATCAAAGGCGGTTCTTTATTAATTTTATCTCCAAGATCTACACATTTAATAAAAGACTATGGTAATTAGGATTGAATATATATGTGTTGTTTATATAAAATATAAATTCACGTTATAGATATCTCTCACTTAGACTAAAGGCCAAGTCAAGCTTTGTAACAGAGTAAAATAGGTTACAAGTTAGGATCTTAATTTTCAGTAACATGTAAATAAGCTATACTTTAATAAATAAATAGATTAGTCCTCGGTCAGTTCCAAGTCCAGCGGATGGGTGTCTTCCCAATCCTGAGGCAGGCTGCAGTCGTCCTGAGGGACAGATCCAGCACGTAATCCTCTTTTAAGTTCATAGGCAGGGCCTTACACAGGGGTAGGCCACAAAAATATAGTAAAATTCAAAATAAAACATACAGGTTCATCGAGTTGAACAATATGTATATAATAATATATTATGATTCTCACTGGTATGTCTGGTCGGTGGTCATCAAGCTCAGTACAACAAGTACAGTGATTATACACTTATGCATTTTATAAATTTTCTAGCCCTTCAACTGGGGCGGTTGAAAGCTTTATAGATACATATATACATGTTTGTACGTGTCTCCAAAATTCTAAGGTCGCCAAGCAACTTTAGATAATTCACAATCGAAATTCTCTTCAGCGATGAAGGGTTTTAGATTGGGTGGTATGATCGCAAAAATATTGAGATATATATGTAATAAAATAGTTCCAAAATAGATTGGAAGACAACTTGATTTAAAAATCTGTTCAAAATATCCTGGGAAGAAGTGGCAACAGTTCCAACTGATGTACCCGTACTTTCCCACGACATTGCAAAGTGACAGGAAAAACTGGTTTCCCGCCTACGCTTTTTTAATATTCAGCCTCAGAAACAGATAGTCTCAGCTGGCTGTTGTAAGAACACAACCTCTGTCTTTATTTATCTAACCAGCTTCTTTACACAACAGCCTGAATGTAACAAACTTTCTAACATTGTACATTGTAATTTGAACGCTTCAAATATTCGGAAGATTTTTGCTTTAGTTTTTATCCCCTCTCAATTGGGGGAAAATTAATTTCCAAGGAAAGAATAAGAGAGCATTTACCAGATCTTTAAAAAGTTAAACAAAATTTTATGGAAACGTTTCGACTTTGTAAGGCTTCATCAATACGCATGGTAAAATATTAATTTTACAATGACGAAAATTATATCATTATTTTTTTTCTCCTCCTAATTGCATCCTTAGTGATATAAACAGATTGTTTTTATGAAACCTTGCTTACGTTTCACTTTTTCAATACCATTATTATTTAATTCTAGTGGTCAACCTCTCCTAGTTCCATCTTCTTTGTTTTATATTGAAATTCAATTGTCATTGCGTCCTTTGGATTCTAGATTCTATTCTATATAATTATTGTTTTGTAGTGCTTTGTGAGTGGTGATCTTGCTGATTAATTAAAAAAAAAAAAAATTCTACAATTTACCAGCGTAATAATATGTAGGCCTGATTTAAATTTACGCATAGAAAGGAAATCAAAAACATTTTCTAAAACTTACTTGTATCAATAACATTGCGTAGAACCTATAATGATCAAAATGAAAAAGTTTAATGCCTGTCAAAAACCTATTTTTCTTAAGTTTATTCTAGGTTCAATCCTCCTTATTTCTAAATTAAAAATCCTCTTACACTTTACAATTACACGGGCCAGGGAGAGAAGTTGTAGATTGGCTGGCAATTACCATTATTCGTACTCGTCCGTAACCTTAAACAACTTAATAGATGACCTATATTTTGTCAACTTTCACATCTCTCTACATCCCATCAATAATTAAAGACGGATGGTAAACCTGCCACCTTTAGTGTGTAACGCTTGACAACTCTGTTGTTGATAGAAAGTTTGATCTGGGGCATCAATCAAATGTGCAATACCGGAATGCAGATATCTATTTCTTATTTAGTTAATGTTAATGATTTAAAAAAAAGAACCTATAGTTACATAGGGATTTTTTTTTTGTTTGTTTGTTTCTAAATAGGTGGGGTGGACTTAAGCTACTCGAGAATAAATTCGTATAAATTCTTAAATAAACGGGTCATTTCTAAACTAACGAAGAAAATCAAAACGGCAACAATAAAACACTTCAATCTACAGGGGAACAAACTCACGCAATCGAAACTGTTGAGATGAATATTGTTCTTAAAAAAAAATGCTATGCAACTTTTGCTGAAAATAATCGAGAGCTGAAAAAAAAAAGGGAAAGATGAAGATCCATACAACAATCCTTACTCCACCACCACCACGGAATACTCTTTCCCTCCACCTCTCTGTACAGTATTTCTAAATTTCCTCTCGTTTTGTTTAAATATTTAATTTCCTTTTTGGTTTTACGACTATGGTTTATCTTATTTTCATAAGGTTGGCAAAAGCTCATTATTATAGATATATGCACTCTTATTTTAAACTGATATTTAGCTGTTCACGAATCGGACCTAGCTGTGACGAAAAAGATTTAAGCTACTCGCAATTTCTAGATCGATAAGTGGTGTTATAATAAATGATGGATCAGCTTACAGACTGCCGTAGTATAAGGAGCACGAAACATGTAGCAAACAGCCCTCGCATTGCCGAGATTTGATTGGCTGTCAAAGCTGCGCGAAGCAGCCTATACTATATTCTTACAGTTCGTCGAATTACTTTTTATGATATTTGCTTCGCTGTTACAAGAAGGCTTTTATCATTGGAGCGAGTAGAAATCTTCGTTACGCTGTGTTTATTTTCAAGCGTCTGAATGTAGGCCTAGTTGATAATAAAATGTTTTTAATTGTTTTTTTGTTTTTTAACACAAGGTATTTTTCATATTCTCGACGAGCGCACACAATGATTATTTGCTGAACAAACTCGCACCAGTACATTGAAAAGACCACAAGATAGAAAATTATAGATATTATTTGTGACGCGTTCTGTCAAACCGGGGCATAAGGTACCCTGGCCTATTTTGAGATATTGCGATGTAAAGTTAATACACTTTTTTTTTTTAGCTAAAATTTTTTATTGCATATTCCGATCCTGTTTTTATTATGAAAAAACAGTGTTTTTGCGTTTGAAAATACACTAAATACGGCATTTCTTTGACAAAGGTCTAATTATTGATCGAGAATTACGCTAATCATAAGCTTTTTTAAAATGATTTTGGTCATTAATCAACAAGCCACACTGGCATTGTTTGGTATCACTGCAATCGGGAAAACCTAAACTCTCTAAATATAGCACTGTTCTTGAATAGATATAAATTAAATGGACTTCTAAATAAATTATTGTGCAATATCTTCTGAGGCTGCATTTTTCCTTTATTATGCATTGTTACGGTGAGTTATAGAATGTATAATGTGCTTTAAAATAAAGAAAACTGCATGAAATAGTGTGAAATTTTGTGTGAGTGTCAAGCATTATGTGCTTATTGTGACTGCCAAATTTTGTAGCTCTCGAATAATTAGAACCTATTAGTTGCTATGGAGATATATTCAAAACTTTAAACTCAGTTTTCTCAATAAAATGAGTTTTTGCTTTTCAAGTTCCAACCATCTTCAAATGCCCATAGCTCAGTCAAAAATTATCCAATTGACATAAACTTGGTGTCAAATTAAAGCTTAAGACTTCAGCTATACAATGGTATAAATATCTCAAAACAGCCCGAGGGTACCTTATGCCCCGTTTTGACAGAACGCATCACATTTGTGCAGTGTAGCAGTGTAGCATCATCATTGGTCACTGCGATAAATGTGACCGTGATTTTAAGGAAGATTAATTTATTTAATATAGTATTAATAAATTGTAGTTTGGGTGTTTAAAGTTTAGAAAAATATTGTTATAAAATATAAATTTGTAATGATTTAGTATTGTTTTAAGGAGGTGCAGAGTACCGATACACCTATAATGGCAGCAAAGTAACCCAAAAACTCTTGAGAAAAAATGTTTTAAAAGATAAAATATGCAACTTTTTATAATCCTTTTTGGCTTGCACTTTGTCACCCCAATTTAAATGTCATTGAAGACATAATGATTGTGATCCAACACTCTTTTAATGGCAACGATGTAATCTATGAATTAAGATCGCTTTTAGCTAAGGCATCCTTTTTACAATATTTAAGCACAAAAGGAAAATAGATATGTGTTAGGATATGTATTGATTTATTTTTGTTTGTGTTTTTTATTTATTTATTTTTTTTGTTAATCAAGACTAAATATAATAAACTCACAGGAAAATTCACCAAAAATAATTCTACCTATATAAGCACACTTACTTCCTATTGCTATGCTGGAATTCATATTGATATGTAGCCATATGAAGCTAGGCCGAATGAAAAATTATATATGAAATAAGAAAGAAAGCCTCAACACAACTGCAATATTATTGATCTTTGCGTAGGTACTGATGGTTGAAAGATGTTTAATACAGAGTCCCAGAAAGATTATTCTTATGCAGTCTCTAAGAGATCATTTTAACTGAGGATGTGCGGACTGTTTAAATAGTGCCTTACTAAGAAGATGAGACCTGTTTACGTATCCATGAAATGGTGCGTAGAAATAGCCTAGCACAACTGTTTGTTTTATTTTTCATTCCGTGGAGGAAAAACCGACGGCAAAGTCTTTTCATCGTCGGTACACTACTCTTGGCTTACATTTTACTCTCAGGAAAAGCCTTTTTACTGTTGTGGCATCTTATTTCTCAAGTGCCAGACCACAGTCTTGCGAACAACTTGTATTTGTATAGGCGGGAAATTCTATCCTCTGAGCCGTGGCCAGAGATTGAGGGACTTCAGTGGACAGTCAACACGGACCGTGACTTTCAGGAAAACACTTCATACTCACAGGGCACTCACTTTTATCAAACGTTCCCCATTGCAAGCGTGCATGTGATCTGGTGTGGCAGTAACAGGCTGATTAATAGGAACATCACAAATACCAATGGAATCAAAGTGGACCCTGGAATTTTCAGGTTTGAGAATCATCTAGCCCTGCTTAGCGCACTTCGGGTGTTGAAGCCGCTACGGCTTGTAGTGCATTACATAGAACCACCGCGTGCAGACTCCAGGTTGTATCATACATGGTGGGAGGAGCTGAGACAATCCGTGCCCACACTGGTTCTCAAACCTTCGGGTTCTGAGTTGATGCTAGCTTGCGAGAAAAATGACAATAGATTCTCAGTTCCTTCTCTATTCGATTTAGTTTCCTCTGACCTTCCTCCACCATTGAAGGTGTTTCCCATATCTCAAAGAGCTTTTCTGACATTTGCCCTGCGGCAGCTGGCTAATGAAAAAGGGGGTGGGGCTTGGATAGGAGATGCTACTGTGCTAACACATCTTCCAAAGGAAATGGCATCAATGAAACATTCCTCGCTCTTTAACCATACACATTCAAAGGAATCAAAAGGCAAGTTTTTCTACTATATTGCAGATCAAATAGGGTTGCGTCAAGGCGAAGATAATTTTACTTATGAAGATAATTCGAAGATGGATTTTGATCTGACTCAAGGCCTCATTGTTACGCAATCAGGATTTAATGAAAAAACTCTCAATACAAAACTTTTTGACATCCTTCATTCTGCTTTACGAGTCTCTAGCGGCACTAACAGCAACATCACTGGTCGCCACAAGGAAACAGTTCAGTTTGTGGACAATGGACGTGATACTTGGACACAATCCTGCCACATGTTAAAGGAGTTTGAAAAGAATTTATCAATGCTGTCTTCATCATCGACATTCGATTTGCCTCCTTGTATAATTCTTCGACAATCCATTTACCCTCATGATATTTGGGAAAGTAGCTCACATTTTTCAACGCTCGCGAGATGGCTTTATTATGGTGAAAAGAGGCCTCGGAAGGTTTTACCTGTGCCTGAGTCTTCCCCTCCTTCATCATCATCATCATCATCATCATCATCATCATCATCATCATCATGGTCGTCTTCGTCGCCATCTTCGTCATCGCCATCATCATCATCATCATCATCATCATCATCATCATCATCATCATCATCATCATCATCATCATCATCATCATCATCGTCTTCGTCGCCATCTTCGTCATCGCCATCTTCGTCATCGCCATCATCATCATCATCATCATCATCATCATCATCATCATCATCATCATCATCGTCGTCGTCGTTGTCGTCGCCGTCGACTTCGTCATCGCCATCATCATCAGAAGCAGCAGGATCATCATCCCAAACTATCATGAATTCCGGCACCAAACCAATTATTATCCCCAAAGTGCACCATATGGTGTGGACACGCAGTAACCTACCTTGGCCTGACAGCAATCGCTTCACGTTCGTGCACTACCTCAGCGCTTTGTCCGCCCTGTATGTAGCAGGGGCTACCACTCTTGTAATCCATGGTGATATAGAGCCTAGGGGGACATGGTGGGACCGTTTGCTTGAGCAACATCAGATGCATGCGCGGCAACCGGGTAGACCCAACAGGACAAACGAGAAGATGAAAGTACCTCACAATAATACGGAACAAAAAATAATGGGTCTTCACAACATTTCAGTTGGCCTGTCAAATGCATCAACATCTCCTCACAAGGAAGAATTGATTCATCATACCCTGTCCAAAAGAAATGCATCACCAGAAATCTCAGAACGAGCGGAGGTAACGAAACAGACAGATGTTAAAGAGGAGGATTCAGACACAACATCCAAAATAATCAAAGATTCTTATTCTAAAAATGAGCGACGCAGCACTTACGGCACGGTGTACAGGAACTCTTTAGAGAAAAGTACATCTGGAAAAACTGTGCTGTTTATCAATACTGCAGCAGAGCCGTTGGATTCAATTTTCCAACAAGAAGTAGTTTTGCCAGCACATAGATCGGATATTATGAGATTGCTGATATTGCTGAAGCATGGTGGTATTTACCAGGTTAGTTATACCTTTGTTGACTTAAAAATTGTTATGAAATTGTTACTCATAAATTTCAAATGACTTTCATGAAATGGAACTAGCAGTTTGGTTGGCTATATCTCTTTTGAACTAAAATTAAAATAAAGTGGTATAGGTTAATTGCATACACACATCCCTTACAAAATAGTATAAATGTAGGTACACTGGAATGGTTAAAAATTTCCATGATTTTCGAGGATCTATGCAAATAGCTCTTTTTGTTAGCTTTGTTTCAATACATTTGAAACTACAAAATTTCACCCTTTCGTTTGACGCCTACAAATTGGAATAACATCACTACATTACTTATTAATAAAAATAAAGTTGTAGTAATTTGTTAATAAAAAGCAAGAGGCGGTTGAAATAATCTAGTTGTAAGAAGCAACAAGTAAAATAGTTATAGTAATAATAGTTATAGTAATAATAATAATATTAACAAAATATTAAACATGCAGCGTTTTTGTGAATTCAAAATAACTTATTGTTAAATAACTTTGTAGCAACAATTAACTGCAACACTAATTCTAAGGATAACATTTAAATTTTCGACATATTCTGCCCCCCCCCCCTCCCCCCCCTCCCCCTCCCCACACATACACACGAATGAAATAAAAAAGACAAAATATTTAGTTTACACATTTTGAAGACTCCAATGGAAAAAGCAGATAAGTCGAAAAAATGAGAAGTGGAGAAATCAAGCACACAAAGTTTGCAAGCTTTAATTCTTTTATTTTATAGCGATATTAAAAGAGTTAATTGTGGTGGAATTAACTGTTTTATCCATATGATTGATGATGGAAACAAAACTACTATGTACAAAGAATGTGGCTAAGGAGATAACTTAATTTTTGCAAAAATGTGACTTATCTGGTTTTTCCACCGGAGCCTTCATTTGCTTTACTGCGTCTGCCTTAGATCTTTTGTTAATGTTAAATTTACAGGATCGGGATGTTATCTGGACGAGACGTATACCGACTTTCTTAAGGCGATACCCTGCCGTGGCGTGTAATGACTGGCCAAGATACGGCGAGTGGCCAGCGTCCTTCAATATCGGGGTCATGATGGCGCGGCCGAATGCCGAGTACCTGAAGCAGCTACTGGAGTCATTCAGGTTAAAAAGATTATTACAAGAAGATTTTTATATTTTAGAATCATCGATTAGAATGTTGTTTACCATATTTCTCAACATTCCTTGTTGAAAGTTTAACCGGATAGTTCCTACACATTTCAAAGAAAATAATTGAAAAGAAAGAAAAGAAAAACAACTTCACGAAACATTCTTCTCCAAACCTAATTATGGATGTGCTTTTTCACAAATGTGCAAAAGATGAAACAAAAAATACATAATAGTTATTTTCATAAATGCTGCGCTTGTTTTAATCAAAGCACGTTCAAGATATTTTTTAAGTGCGCTTCTCTAATATATTGTAAATTACCGATGTATTTAAAAAAATGTTACTGTAATCTTGCTTTCTTCTGCATATTTTTGCAGGTATTATAGAGATGACAAATGGGAGTACAATGCCATTCTAATGCCGTATAAAGTGTATGAGAGAAATCCGGAGCTTCTGTACGTTGACAAGTACTTGCAGGTGATGACAATTTTGATCTTAAATTTGTGTTTTGGTTTCCAGGGCTAAAAGCTGAAAAACCTTTTTTCTCAAGCATTTCTAAATTCACCTATAAACCAGTAGCTTATCTATCCTTTTTCCTATGCAGAGAGAAGTTTTTACTTATCTTCAGTGCAATTTCGGGACTAGAATAACACGTTAACTTTAGGCAAGGGTTTACTTTTACCACTCCAAAAATATGAGCAAAAAAAAAAAAAACCAAAAAAAAAAAA
>BLXT01005114.1:673528-691289 GCA_019648995.1 Plakobranchus ocellatus
AGGGGGAGAAGTTAATCCTGCATTTTTTGTAAATCTGTGGCTGTTTCTCTTTCGAAGGTGATTCCTAGTTCATTATACTTCTCAATCCCATTGAGGAATATCCAACGACTTGTCTAGTGATGGATTGCTCAGGTGCTACTCAAAGGGCTCGAAATGTCCATTCAATTGTTCTTCTCAGCTGAATATTGCATTCCCTTGCTGGACTCTGACCGGTATTGTTCTACTTGTTGAAGAAAGATATTGAGATAAGATGAATGTTACTAACATCACGTGTCCATTATGCTCAACCCTTTTCCTGTCCGTACTTCCAAATAACCACTCCTGTATTTTTAATGTTTCCCGAATGCTTGTATTATAAAGATTTCCCCCAATTTCTTGCCTTGCTCTTGTTTTTCTCAGCCGTCTCCTCCTTGTATTTCTTAATTATGTCCAATTATCCCTGGAAAATCCCTTCATTATCAGTTTTCTTCTCGTGTTTACTCCAGCTTGCTATCACACTGCTGTACCCAGATGAAGCGCAGTAGAGTCCATTGACTTAATGTTGATGATGCTGTACTTCATTCATTCTCTCTGTCTTTACCCTTCTTTTCTTGTCTGAACCATGTAAGTGCCGAACCAATGTTCATAAATTGTGCCGTGCCTGTGCAGCTTTAGCCCTAGTTTTGCGTTAGACCCTCTCAGTACGCTGACATCTCCGAATGAACGCCAAAACCTCCTTGAGATAGGAGTAAAGTTTTTGATTCTAGCTTTATCTATCCACTGAAATGCAGATTGTTGTGTAATAAGTTTATTTAGAAAAAAACAGAACTCAATTTTTACTGCTTTCTTCTGTCACTATTGCGTTAGTGTGACCCATTATGGTACATGTATTCGTGTCTCTCTGGGGCAACGTGTCGATCACGCTTTACAGTCTGTAGTAAAACTGTCGTTTTCCTCGTAAGTGACCTCATTTGTTGGTGCCTAAAGCAGTGTATGTCGTTCATATAATAACTTCTTACTCTTTTGGACGAAGTATCTGTGAGAATTTTTTTTGTTTTACATAATTTCTACCCCTATCCTGTAGCGAGCCCGCCCTGAGATGTGCAGGGACCCTTCTGTCGCGGGTTCAAGCCCCGCTACCGGCGCCCTGACCTGACCTGACAGAGGGCCCGAAAGCCTGAGATCATTATGTTGTGGACTGGCTATATTACAAATTCCAAACCCATCCCCTCTTACAAATTTTAATGATTCACTGAAAAAATAATTATCTGCATAGAGACGAGCGCCAGTAGATCTCGCCCATTCGAAGCATCGGACCTTTTTTTCAAAAACGTGTGCTACGAGGTATTTTTCCGGGCGTGCACATAGCCCTCACTTTACACGAACCCAACCGCAGATACGTGGCAGATGCTGGAGAAATCCGGCTTCCTTCTGGCTTTCGTTGTTGTACCTCAAACGATCTTTATTTGAAGAAATTCCTATCACTTTCTAATAGTGAGAACAGTTTTGTCAAGATGTGTCTATAACTTTCAACTGGGAAACCATGAGGCCCAAACAACACATATGATAAACACAACCAAATAAAAAGTAGTGATGATGAGGAGGTCTTCAAAACATTACTTGAACAGGCTGTTTTGACGGTTAAACAGGGGGATTCGGGAAGAGGGAGTGAGGAAAATCTAAAGCATCCTGTTCGCTGCCCCATCATTGCTTTATTTGGCTCCATGATCGCTAGAGGTTACACTTCTATTTTAGGTGTCTTGTCTGGAACATATATTGGCGATCATGTTCCTCAGTCAACTTTATAGAGCTTTTGTTGCTACCTTTATATATTGCCTGTGACTTAAGACTTTCAATAAAAGTTATTCTCTGTCTACCACTACTGTGTTTGCCTTCAACCTTTCCAGTAATTGTTATGTGTTCTAAATCCTTGTGTTGGCATATAATAGTGTCCTAAAAGCTGTAGTTGCCTCTGTCTAATGGTTTTAATTAATGATCGCTCAAGCTTAGCCTCGTTCAGTATCAATTCATTAGACTTTTTTTCCATCCATGATATCATAATTATTCTTCTGATAAACCACATCTCTACTTCTAGATTTCTCTCTTGTTTATTGTCCAACACTCACTACCATATAAAAGTACCGACCATACGTTTTCATTACTCTTATTTTGGTTTCCATATTTATGCTTCTGTCCGCCAGTATTGGTTTCATTAAAAAAAAAAATCAATCTTTGGCCGTGACTCTTCTTTTTCTTATTTCGCTTATTTATTTGTTCGCCTTTGCTAACGAGATTGCATTTGAGCTTAGAAGATATCTTTGAGATGACCATGCATTCGGGTTTTTTTTTCTTTTTTCTTTCTTTCTTTTCTTTTTTTTTTTTTTTTTAGAATCAAATACAAGCCCATTCTATCCCTTTTTAAAGCCACGATATCTGAAATTTTTTGGAGCTGTTCATCAGACTCTGCTATTAAAACTGTATCATCTGTATACCTGAGATTATTAAGATCTGTCTTTAAGCTTGGAATATGAGAAGGATTCCTTAAGATTATTTCACTGTATAGGTTAAAAAGGTCAGGAGACATTACACATCCCTGCCTCAAAATTCTTTTGATGCATTTTGAAGTCACTGTGTTCTTTTTCAATTCTTACAGATGCTACTTGATCTCAATATAGATTTTTAATTACTCTCAGATCTTTCTCACCAGTGTCGAATTTTTCTAGCATACGATACAGCTCTATATGTTTTGCTTTGCCAAAGGCCTTAGAGTAATCAATGAAGCAGCGATGGAGACCAATTTGCATTTCTAATCCCTTTTTGTCGCTTAAAATATGCCAGTATTATAAATTGAATATGAATTGTAAATATTGCACATACATGTCAGTTTCCGTAGTGTAGTGTAGCCTAACACGCAGAAGGCTCTGGGTTCGAGGGACTTATAAAGGCACTAGAAACAGCTTACTCTGCTGAAGTCAGACTGTCTATAACTAATAAAATATTTCCTGTTGCCCAATAACCATCAACCTTTGTCACTATTTCCAACTTCCAATGGCCAGTCGAAACGCTTAGTTGGCTTAGTGCATGGTTTGGTCGAAACTCAGGCAGATTGTCCACTTCAGGATGGAGGTTTCATTCAGCGGTTGGTTAATGAAGCAGCATCCCAAATGAGTACCGTGTTCCAAGTATTCTTCTGTAATGTGCCCAATAAAAACTTCTTGCCATTGCTCAAGTTTTGAGTACCATTGTTTCAAGTGTTCTTCTGTAATGTGCCCGATAAAAACTTCTTGCCATTGCTCAAGTTTGCGACTTCGGTGTTGGATGTATTTGAGATTTTTTTTTCGTGCAACTTATTCATTTTTCCATCCCTAAGCACAATGAAAGGGACAGAGGTATTCCTTGAGAGGGATGAATGACGGTGTCCTGCTTCAATGTACTCTCTTCTTGCTTTTGCCATAGATAAGCAGGAATAGTCTCTGATTTTTTTCATAAACATAATCATATCAAGAAGAAAACAGTTGCTATCTAAATTAACGATGTAAGCCTACCTTTTATAAAAATAGCACATTAAAACTGTTTAGACTTAATCAGTAAAAATATAATGTTAGTTGCAACTTCAAGGAAAAATTATTAAGTACCATGTAAAGGAAATAACAAAGTGAAATTAGTGCGGAAAAAAAATGTTTCCGCTGGGGCTCGAACCCAGGACCTTCCGCGTGTTAGGCGGATGTGATAACCACTACACTACGGAAACAGACAATTGTCAGGGAAATTTATAATATATATACAATATATTATACTGCACAATCCAAGCGAGAACAACAATTTGATATTGTATACAATACTTTAGTTACTTCCTTTATTTTTACCGGCTCATATTTTCAAATTTTTGGCTGCTTAACATTTACTTTTATTCACTACAAAAGTAACAATCTTTGAAACAAATGGTAAATACATGCCAGATAAGTTGTAGAAAAAGTGATTATTCATAAAGTGAATACCTTGTAGATATTTAGTGTTAAAGATATTTTTATATTGCATAGCCTCAAAGATTGATATAACAGACAGAGAGTGCTTTTATAATATATTTTTATCTGTCTTTTAGAATAAAATGGTATTCAAGCGAAAGTCACAATTATTTAGGCTGAGATTTAACCCTTGCTTAATTTACAAAAAGTAACCAGTCTCGTCTTCATGCAGGATGCGCATGTGAAACCGTAAGCTTTTTTATCGGACATTCTAACTATTTTACCGATAACTTTATTTATTATAATATTAAAATATTAAAATCTTGGAAAATTTCGTATTAAAGGCTATGAAAATATCTGGTTTTATCTTTAATAGAGCAATAAGTTTTAAAAAGGAGAACAATCCAGCGTTATTAGGGTGTAACAAACAGCAGTACAAACCTAGCATTAAGCAGGATTACCTGGGGGAGGGGGTGGGAGTGGGGGAATAGTTTCATTTCTTATTTTGAATCTTAGGGCCTACCCTTTTGTTTTATCACGAATTGTGTAGTAAATACAAGCAAAGCATTAATGAAACAAAATCGTCCTACCTCCCTTCTTCATCAAGATCTGAAACAGCTATGGACAATCATGTTTTGCTATTCATTTCTTTGTTAAAAAAATATCAGTGTTTGTAAAGCTAATGCCGAGTAGTCTTCTTACATGTCATGTTCATGACGAGTGAACAGATGTGAACAGAGCAGGCTCGACATGTTTGCTTCTCTATTCTGACATTTGCCGTCGTTCTTTCTCAGCATCAAAAGCTCTTGGTGGAAGGCTAAGTCACAATATTGGGTTTAGTTTTATCAACTAACTTGGACAGACCAGCATTGAAAGACAAAAACCTACTTTTTATTTTAACATGACTGTAACTACAAATGAGAACCCAGAGTTTTCAAAAATAAGTTTTACTATGAGTCATACAAAACGCTAAGCATGAATTTGTTGATTTTTTAAAAGCGAAGAGATGGCAATCCGAATCATTAGAAATAGCATGTAACACGCTTTTGCATTTTCCCACTTTTAATGTAGGCTATGGATGCTCTTTCTTCTGTTATGCGACATAAAAATGTTAAAAAATGCTGATTTAATCAACTAACTTGGACAGACCAGCATTGAAAGACAAAAACCTACTTTTTATTTTAACATGACTGTAACTACAAATGAGAACCCAGAGTTTTCAAAAATATGTTTTACTATGAGTCATACAAAACGCTAAGCATGAATTTGTTGATTTTTTAAAAGCGAAGAGATGGCAATCCGAATCATTAGAAATAGCATGTAACACGCTTTTGCATTTTCCCACTTTTAATGTAGGCTATGGATGCTCTTTCTTCTGTTATGCGACATAAAAATGTTAAAAAATGCTGATTTAATACTAAAACTTCAAACTTTATTGACAAATTTCAATATATAAAATGAAAAAAAATAGTCTCTCCTATCCATCTTGTTTTAGGTTCTCACCACAAATCGATAGATCGAATTAATTTCACTCATGTGTCGGAAGTGTCCGCTCTCGCGGTTTCCGGTTTCCCACCAGGCCTAAAATTTTGTCGGTCTTTTCTTTCTTGATCAAATGTGGGCCACGATAGGCCTAAATTGAGACTTTTTTGTGCAACTTATTCATTTTTCCATCCCTAAGCACAATGGCAGATGCTCGTAAGTATACATATAGCAGCATTTTTATTTTGAAGATCTTATTTGCAGATCTAGGATGTATGAATGTTCTAAATCAAACTAATTCATTGTACGTTGCTGTATATCGAAAATGGGTAAGAACATTGTCATTTGATCTTAGATCTGGATCTAGATCTAGAATCTAGAATCTAAGAATCTAGATCTAGAACTAGATGATAAAAAAAATTTTCATAACGTACGCTTAGTAGAATATTTGCTGCCATCCCTAATGGAATGAATTCCCATATTTGAAATCAACATACAACGAAATGCAGGGATACGGTCTAGATAAGACACTAGGGAAGTTTGATAATAGTTAGGCCGGCACTGGTGGAGCACTTCGGTCCCTACTTTGTCCACCTGAGGAAGTCGGCCATTTCGATTATTTGACGTCAGTGGGTGGGCAACATGTTTCATCAGTGTCTAGATCTAGATCTTAAATATTGCCTCTTCATTTTGCCTGTAGCTGATGGTAGGAGAATAAAATTTTTTTCTAATCTCCATAGAAATAGAACCAGCCGTTTAAGAAACATTAAACTATAAAAATAAAATCATATCGAAGTAGTTGCAGTTTGTACACCCATTGGTGTTAAATAATCGAAATGGCCGTCTACTTTAAGAGAAAAACTGATAGGGACCGCAGTCCTCCACCATTGTCGGTAGGCCCACAATTAAACTCATTGTTTCAGGCTTACCAAACACGTTTTTCGATATGTAGCCAAGGCGTAGCAAGCTTTAGATCTAGATCTAGAAGGTATCTAGACTTTAGTTCTGATATAAAACCACGAATTCGATAGTAGCAAATGAAATGCAAAAAAATTGCATTAAATCAGAAATGTGTAGGCCCTAAATCAAAGCCTGTGGCTAAACCAAAATGATTTAAGTCCCCAATTTTTTCTTTAAATTCTCTTTAACCAGAATATATGCTGAAGCTAAGATTTTTAGGCCCTTTTTAGTTTGTTCCCACCCTGACTTTTTTTGTAGCCATGTGATAGAAAGGAGCAAACGAAAAAGCTCCAAATTGAGTAGATTTTGTGTGTAAATAGTACCTATTCTCATTAGGCCTATAACTTGACCTGCAACCTCTTCATTTTGTCGACAGCTTATGAAGATAAGAGCCAGATCAAATAATAATGCTTTATAACAAGTCGGAGTGGAAACAAATGAAAAAGGGCCGATTTTTCTAATCACCAAAAATTTTGGCAAAATGTTGCCATGAAGGCATTTCATTGTATAGCTTGCTTTTTTGTCGTTTAAATGTTATTGTTTTATGCATTGTTGATAGGGCCTAATGTGAATAAATTGCCAAAGCAAGATTATGCTTAATTGTGTGAATTCATATTTTATTCAAATTTTTGTTTCCTGGTCATGATAAAACATGAAATGCATATTTTTCCTCGTTTTTGTGATGTTATTGTCAGAAGGCTGTACTCTGCAGCTCATTAATTATAAATTGTGATCGATCTAACCACCCAAAAGCATTCTTTCAACATTTTTCTGCTTTTTTAACACAACAGTAGTTTTTTAATTCACTCTCATACTCCTAACTCCCATTAGCTGGCTCAAAAACCTTGTGTTCAACCTGTGTGTCGTCCTGATGTTAGATTGACCACTTTATCCATGTAGTGCACCAAAACTTCCAATAAAACGTTATTTCCTAAGGCTTTTTTCACAGAATTGCCAATGTAAAATAAGCTTTACGATCAAATTTTGGCTTAACATTTTGCTCCCCCCCCCCCCCAAAAAAAGGCATTTGAGAAAGAAACTTTTTTTTCTAGCTCATGTCCATTTAACGGAACTTACCATAGCATATAGCAAACATGCCAGGTCTCCCGATTTAATCGGGAGTCTCCTGATTTTTTTTTGAAGAAAATACCCGTCTCCCGATTTCCTGATTTAAAGTGAGAAATCCCGATTTTTCTTGATATTCTGCTTTGAGGCTTTGAGATATAGACTTTGTATTTTCTGTTGTGCATTTAAAGAAAAGAGAAATAATCGGTGAAACACTTTTTCACTTTAAATAAATAATAGGTTACCTAAGTCAACTGAGCAATCTTGATACATGTACTTGCTGAGCCGGTTGAGACGGTGCTTCAACCAATACCATTCTTCTAATAAATAGGTAAATCTGCGAAGTAGGTCAACAAGGCAAACTAACCAAGTGCCAACTGTAAAGTTTAAAATCTGCGAAGCAATAAATTTGCATAATGTGAATGACCTGTGCCCAGCACAATCCATACTAGTGTAGATCTAGATCTCAAACATGCTCATGATTATAGTGTACACCTAGATCGCCACCAGTGAGACATTTTAGCCCTTTTGTTTGTCTTGTTCTCAGCACATCATGAATAAAAAGAAAAAGAAAAAAAATGTTTTTGATTATGAAGCACAAGGGTATCAACAAACATCAAATAATTACATGAAAGAGGAAGGGGATGAGTTTTCTCCATTTTACTTTTTAGAACGTGTCATCAAGTGTCAGCGATCGTAGATCTAGAGTCAAGTGAGACCTTGTATATGATCTCAGGACCCGCAAATTCATTGTCATCTCCTACCAACACTATTTAGTGCCAATCATGAAACGAAATAGACATAGGCATAGGGCCTATAGTTTTGAAAACCGTTGACTTTTTTATTTTTTTTTTTATAATAAGGGCATGCTGGGAAAAAAAAAACCAAACGTTTAATCAAGGTGTAGGCCTACTTCAAAGAAATTCAGTGGCATCAATGATCATATATGCCATACCTGTGAGCATCGGTGTTAACAAAGAAGAATATTATGCCGTAATATTTAATCTCACACATACACACTCACAAGGACAAAAGCGCGTTAGGCTTACATGCAATATTTTCATGTTCATCGGCTATACAATGTATATCTCAACGTAAGGGACTTTCCTTACCATAAACTGCCTTGTAAGTTTTGGCGATGATAATTATTTGAAGAGTAAAACAAAAGGAAGGAATTCATTGTTATCATCATCTGCCTTTCCTGTTAGTGTGGGTAGGCTAGCTCTGTGATTTGACATAGCCCAGGTGATGTTTATAGGCCGAAACAATAGCAGTATAATTGTCATTATATGTTTACATATTTTACGCGTGAGTGTTGGCAAAAAAAAAAGCCGCCAATGAGAACATAATATTTTTAATGAAAACCGATCTCAAACTAATTCATCATCATAGCCTGCCTTACCTGTAAGAGTTGGCGATCATTATTTGAAATAGATCTATAATTAAAAAAAAAAAGCCTACCGAAAATCTCATTATCATCATAGCTTGCCTAACCTGTAACTGTAGTTGATCAGGATTTAGAGTAGATATCAAGAGCTTATTTTGTTAATAATTTTTAAAAGTCTTTATTAATTGCAATTAGTACCCAAAAATGGAAAGACACAAAAAAAAAAAATTTTAAAGGTACTCATTATTATCACCTGCCTTACCTGTAACTGTTAGTGATCATGGTTTAAAGTAGGCCTACAAATTTAATGATTTTTATAACAACAAATACAATAAGTATTGAAAAAAAGATAATCTATCATTTTAAATTTCACTGGATTCATCAAGGGTGTGATCTATGTAGCATTAATTTTCACAGCCCCTTCACTGAAGTGTAATGAGATCTAGGCTTCTATTTTTGTCCTTAAGGTATATTCCTTAACATGCTCCTGTTTTGTGCTTCAAAATCCTGTTTTTTGGGTGGGCTCACTCCTGTTTTCTGTTTTCTAATATTTTTGCCTGGCAAGTCTGATATAGTAGATTTATTTTCAGGTCGGAGGATTAAGGCAGATCATTAAAATTTTGTCATATGATGTGCAGTGTTACAATAGAGACCACTGCATTTCCCAATTTATATTGTAGTATGTTTTCAATTACTTATTTTATAACAATACCAACCAAGAATAACCACTGAATCATTGTTTTTTGAAAATAAGATAAATATAGATTCATTAGATTCAAAGTTAACACTTTTCATAATATTTGGCTTTTCAGAGTATGGAGGTTATGGCCAGCAAGCAGCAGGGGCTCCTGGAGGGTGAGTCATGTAGAATGAGATAACATAATGTGGGTTGCTTTTTATTTACCACAAACACAGATGAATCATTTAGATATGAAATAAGTTAAATGGGTCATTTTTAATCATCTAAAGGTGGATTTCCAAATATTTTTGTATTGTATGAGGTTAAGTAGAAAATTAATTCTTAAGGAAAAAGATAGTTTTCAAGTGACAAGTGAAAGTTACTCTTGATAAAAAGATAAAAAGTGATGATTAAGGCTTAGAGTGATTGAAAAGCTTAATTATTAAAAGATAAAAGGCAGAAACCCGGTTGTTAAAATTTTTCATTTGTCTTGAGACCATCCATTCATTCATTGTGAGAAAACGCACTGAAAGCAATCACATATATTGTTGTAGACTCAGTCTAGTTTTCTAGCATTGCACTTTTGCAAAGCTCACAGATATAACATTTTTTTTTTAAAACAATTTAAAATGTAAGCCTACGACATGAAATTCATTCAGATTGGCTTTGAGACACATGCTCCAGGCTTGCTGGAATTTAGCTTTGGGTGGTTAGTAAGTAGATATCTCCAGTTTAAGTCTTATGCAAGGTCTCTATCATTTCAGCCATTTAGAGATAGCGAAGATGAACTAAGCTTGTGTGAACAATGATGAACTTCCAGTAAATTGTGTAATTGAAATAATACAAGTATCTTGTCCCATTGTAGATCTATACTTGCTGTTGCTATTCAAAATGAGAAGATAATTTAGCTGTAGTTCAATCTCGTATTTGTGGCTATGAAGCAATACTTGGTCAGGCAAAGCATTTGACAGTTATCAATAGAATTACTGTTTGCATAACTTGACAAAATTCAAACCAGGCTTAAAGTCACCATAATGTTTTATTTAAATGTATTTTTCCAAAAGAACGCCATTATACTTTTTAATATAATGTCTAATGGCGTAAGGCTCAAACTGCATTGTCACCTATGTATACACATTTACCAACATTTCTTGTTACTGTAAGAAAAAACGTATCTCTATGCCAGTTATATAAACTCTCATAATGTGGCTTAAATATTTTTCCTAACAGAGATAAAAGAGAGGCTGTAAATATGTAATGTTAATTTTCATTTTTTTTTTTTTGTCGCAATGAAACTTTAGCGTTTTAATGTTGAATTAGCCCAAGGAACGGAGCATCGAATTTGCATCTTGGGGTGGACCTGCTTTTTTTTTTCCGCTTGCTGCAAGTACATTGCTGTATTGTCATATTTGTTCCAGATGCTTTGTGAGTCTGAAACTTTGGAAAAAAAAAGCACTTAGAGAATGCAGTAGAAAATGTAGATCTATTATTTGGTATTAAAAGATCCTTTTGTTTTAGTATTCAAAGGTTTTATGACTTGCTTTTCTTTTAACAGATACCCTAACTATGGCAATTATGGTGCAGCTGACAATTCATATGGAGCTGGACAGGCTGGTTATGGGCAACAAGCAGCTGGGGTTAGTATAAATTATTCCAGCATTTGCTCATCTTAAAGCGTTTTTTTTTTTTTTTTTTTTACAACAATGATAATCACTCCCGTCATGGACATTATCAAGTAAATTTAACTCAAATGGGTGGAATTGGCTTTACAATTATTGAAGTAAAATTTATGGCAGCAGAAAAGAATGGACAATTTTTGGAAAGTTATATTTGTGAACAAAAATTAATTTCTATGACAAAGTGGGAGTTTTTTTCTTAAGCCATCTGTTAAGTCTGATGTTTATAAAATAGTTTTCTTGATCAGCATACCATATTTTTCCAGGTGCTTTCTGTAGAGGCCCTAGCCAAAAATATTTTGTTCAAATCGATTTTTCTTAACAACAAGTTTCAAAATCTGATACTTCACTTGGTGCTTCTTGTTGTCTTTCACTGAATTTTCCATGATAATGTCGCTTTAGAAAATGCCAAATTTCATCTAAGTAATTGCAATAATTTCATGTATTATAAATGCTGCTTTATAGATCTTTTATTACTTCGGAGTTGAACAAAACGTAAGTTAAGTGTGCCCCCAAATTTGCTTTCTCGTTTAAAAAATTTTCTGACGGGGCATGCACGCCAATCAGAATTTGATTACCATTCAGTTGGGATCAAGAGCAAGGCCATAATGGTGAAAAAAAAATGATACCTTTTTGTTAGCTAGGAGTGAAAGATGTGAAACTTGGTGCTTCAGAATGTAATTCGACATAAATATTTTTGTTGATGTTATTGATGGGGCACTGAAAAAAAGTTATTTACTAAATCTTTTGGGTTGATTGGTTCTGAAATTTCAAGAGATTTGTCAATATGGTTTAAATCATTTTATCATAAAGTGTTAATTTGTGTTTTCCATCTAATGTAATAATATTATTAGTGAAGACCACTTTGCCTATGATGAAATTTAGGCTAGAGTCACTGAAATATTTTGTGATGGCAAAAATTTATCTGAGTTAAGTGGTCTTTATAATACTGTCACATAAATTTATTATGTTGATGATTTGATGATGAGAAGAATGTGAATTTTTTTTTTTATTAAAAATCAACATAAAGCAGGTGTCATTTAAAGCTCATTTAATTTTTCTTTTTAGATCATTTTAAAGCCAAATTATAGTTTTTTTCCCCCACAATAGTGTAAGAGGAATCTGTCTTTTTATAGAGTATAAAGTGCAGTTAAAAAAAAAAAAATTTGGCATTCAGTATGAATCTTAACTTCTCTGGGAGTCATTGTGATATTTTAGCAATGTTCTACATGGGTCTTAGAGGCTATTGCAAAGGTATGTGCACTTTCAATTGACAGCAAACAATATATTATACAGGAATTATCATAAAAAACCCATTTTTTTTCTTTTTAACAATTCTCAGTAGTGGTTGGAATCCCAGGCCATGGAAAGCAATCCACATTTACACTATTTGATCAATAAGATTTTGGCGAGTCTGGCATTTTTAATCATTTAATTCCTTATTGATGCTTTATAGGACACAATAAAATCACTAGCCATATTTAGTTTTTACACCACGTATAAATGAATTTTGTTGTTTCTGATTTCACCGCTTTTTTCCCCCCCATAAAAGTTTAATGCAGTACAGATTTACTGTTGCAGAGCTAATCAATGAAGCTTCTGGTCCTTAAAATCATTAAAAATGTTTTGTGTACGATCTTTACTCATCTAGTCTGGTCTTCATTAAATTTTTTTTCGGTATGAAGCAATAAACACGTCTTTTTTCACATAAAACTGCAATGTGAGTGCTTTCTTTATTAACGTTTTTTAAGTAGGTGTAAAAGCAAAAGATTTTAATATATTTATGCTGTTGTGTCATTTTGTAAATGCATAATTTCTAGGTGGCAGCTGCTTTTTCTCCACATTATATTATACTTGAAATGCCCTGCCATACGTTCAGTCTTAATCTTTATATTGTTTGCAGTGCTTTCTGAGTGGTGATCTTGCACTTTTATACTTATATTACGTTGTCATTGATATTAGGCTTTTATCCACTTTTACTCAATGGCTGTCCTTATGATGAAACTCTGGACTAGAGTCACTGAATATGTGATGACAAAATATCCTCTGAACTAGGCAGCTTTCAGTTGTTTTTTTTTTAAAATTTTTTTTTTATTGCAACATTGACATTTAAAAAGAGAGGTCAAAATCTCAAAACTATCTGCTAATATGGTTAAAAAACACAGTTCCAAAGTAAAAAGGCAGTTCCCTTATTTTAATTTTATAATCATTTGAGCCATTTTCCAAAGGCTGACAACTTGCAACCCATTCTCAAATGCGTGTTTTGCAAGTAACAGAGACCCAAATTTTCTTTGTAATTCTGCATATTGTGTGTTTTTGTAGTTTCTATTTTTCCATTCATTTATGACTTGATGACATAATTAATTTTATAATTGTTTTTTTTTATAAAGGCTGGTTATGATCAACAGCAATTGCAGCAGCAACAGGCTCCCCCGCCGCAGGTTCCAGCTCAACAGGCTTACGGAGGATATGATCAGAGTGGTGCCTACGCTGGCGGTGCCCAGGGACAGTATCCAGCTCAAAGCCAGTATGGTATGTCATTTTAAAATTTTACTCCAGGTTTTCTTCTATTAGCATTGTCTTTCACTCTGATTTTTTCTTCAACAAGGATTCCTCCTTTTTGTTTTTTTCATTTTTAAATTTGCCAGTTTTTTTGTGTCATTTGTTTACAATCATTCAGTGATCTTTGGGACAGTAGCTAAACTTCTTTGTGATGTTGAAAAACAAGAGTGCCTTGGTAATAGGTATTGAAATTTTGCAGCCAAAACATGAAATTTTGGTTACAGTTATTAGTTTGATGATGCAAGAGTTGTCATGTTAGATCATATTTTCAATAAAATTGTACAATTTTTTTTTTTTTTGATGCAGTTAAAATTTTTTTTCCCCTCTTTTTTACCTTTGTCACAGGTGGCTATGACCAAAGTGGTCAGTCAGGTGTAGGAGGTGGAGCCTATGGTCAGCCTGGAGCTGCTGGTGCTGGAGGTGGATATGGCCAGGCAGCTGGTTATGGAGGACAGCAGGCTGGAGATTACAGCCAACAGGTCAGTCAGGGCTAGCTGTTTTTTTGTCTTATCTAAGCAGTAAGTCCTTTTCAGATATTTTAGTTTTTAAGGTTAAAGAGAGGCACACATGCCTTTTTCTCATTGGCATGGGGGATTAATAGAGATCTTTTTAAAATCAACCTATATATGGTTTAAGGTGATGATTCATTAGGAGTTTTAATGATGGCCTGAGACTAATTTGTAATGAAATTGCTCTCATAATTTTTTGTGTAGATCCATGGGTTTTATGTTATAAAAAAACTCGCGGAAAAGGGCTTACTGGTGCCTCTAAATAACTATATTTTGGTAGAACCTTATGCTGGTGTATGAGGTTATGAATTTGGAAATGAGATAAGAAATACTGATCTTTTTTTTTTTTTTTTTTTTGATTGAAATTGAATTAATCTTTACCTTTGTCATTGAAATATTATGTCAAGATTCTGTTTTATTTATCTCATTAATCTTATCACTCTCATATCTTTAATGTTGACTATTTTGACAAATAAATGTTGGAAATTTTGTCATTACCACTGAAATGCTTTAGGAAATAAATGACATGAGAAAATTACTGAAGAAAGTTTTTTTAAACGTTAGCAATTCTGTTCAGGAAAACTCGAATTTCTTTCTTAATGTCATTTCATTTGAAAAAATAAATATGCTTTGTAGTGTCAAATTAACTGCCTTAAAATTCTTTTTGGTGCTACAAATATTAGTTAATATCATTTTGAAACTAATAGAAAACATTTGAATGAAAGCATTGTAATTTTTTTAAAGTGTAGATGATAGAAAGCATGATTGTAACTCTAAATATGTAAATACTAAAATCATTTAAAAGGATTTTGGAGAATAAAACAAAACTTGGAAAAAAAAAAAAAAAAAACTGATGCAGAAAACGCTTGTTACTGAACTAAGTTTGTTAGAGAGTATTAAATCTCTGCTTTTTATAAATATAGTTCGTTGGTTGAAAAATAAAAGTGGATCAAATTGCCTTTGACAAGCTAAGTGCTTTGTATCAACTCCACTGCATGTGTTGAACTGCATACAAAGGTTTATTCTACAGGTACTTGTTGGTTGTAACAAAAAGATGAAACAAATTGAAATTTAAGCTCTTTTTATTCCCAATTTTTAAGAGCATTTAGATCATCCTTCTCTCTATAAAATGTGTTAATACACTGCTTTTATAAGAAGGTATTTATCAATACCAATACCAATTCTTCATTTCAGCAGGCTCCAAGTTCCTATGGAGCAGGTGGGGGCTACAACCAGGGCAGTGCTGGGGGAGGTAGCTACAACCAAGGTGCTGGTAGTGGCGGTGGCAGTGGAGGGTACAATCAGAGTGGAGGATACAATCAAGGTGGAGGAGGAGGTGGCGGCGGTGGTAGTTATGGTGGAGCTGGTCGAGGTGGTGGCCCACCAGGTGGAGGGTATGGTGGACGTAAGTAGACCTCTACTTAAAATGAGAAACCTTAAATTACATTTTTTTTCCCACCATTTTGTGATTCATAAGTAATATATGAAATATCCTGCAGTTGAAAACTTTATAAGATTACAATTTAATACAATGAGAAAGACTTTCTCATGTATTAGATAAACAAAAGTTTTCTTGCTAGCTTTGCTATAAGATAGATTTCTCTACAATGAAGAAATGGAAAGAACGCGGGTATTAATGCTAAAGATATAATAGATGTGAATGGTGTAGTTGTGGATGGTTTGTTGTCACCATAGTGGAAAGGTTTTCCAATTTCCAATGATGGAGATTAGACTGTGTTGTATATATTGTCAGGTGGGGGAGGTGGAGGTTACGGTCAAGATGGTGGACGAGGCGATTACGACGGTGGCAGAGGTTTCGGGGGTGGACGTGAGTAGTAGCACTGTTGGCTTTTGTTAGTGATGTGTCCAAAATCAATTCTTTAAAAATAAAATAATAGCATTTGTATGGTTGGCTTACAATATCTTTCTTAAAAGTAAAGATATTTCCCCCTCAGGGCTGCAAACTTAACACTGCCAAAGTATTAGAATTGTTACCAAATAAAAAATGAGATGTAGGGAGCTTTCTTTGTTGCACAGTGAACTTTGACATGGATATAAGCGAGTGATAAGTCACAAGGACTAGCATGCTAATAGTTATATCATTAGTACTTCCGGATGTGTTAATTAGCTTTCTCTTTAGAACTGCCAATCATTCTAAGAAAATGTAATAAAGTACATTTTGCAAGCTAAGAGGATATATTCTGTTTTTTTGAGATCTCATTTCAGGTCAAACTTATGATTTTTGTTACCACCTGAACTATGGAATTAGATTTACCTTTTACTTTTGCTTTTGCTTCTTTATTTCATGGAAGTAGAAACAGTTCAGTCTGCATGTTTCTGGTTGATGCAACTCTTTAATGACACAAATAATTACTCAAAAGAGCAAATGTTTTTACTCCATTTTCGATTTTAACACACGCACTGGGTTTCATTTCTTTAAAGAGGAATATGACTATAGTTTTTGAACTTTAACACTTTGCTGGAACTTTCTGTTCTCCTGGGATCTTGACAAATATACTTCCATATTATTTTTCTAGACTATGAAGCCACTATTCTGGATTTAGATCCACATAGGCCAACCATGTCCCACGATCTGTAATGTCTAGAGATAAAAATTATAATATCCTACTCGGACATTTCTTCATTTTTTCTCGTCTTCTGTCTTGTCTTGTTTGTTGCTAAGTCTAAGTGTGTGAACTTCTTCTTCATCTCTTTTAGTCTAGAGATAATCAATAGGAATTCTACATCAAGTCATATTGTAAATGAAAGCTATGGTAGCATTTTTTTCCTTTCTCACTTTTAATTTAAAGCTAAAATTCATTCAGGTACATGCAAAATCATCATATTACTTGGAGATTGATATAAAATCTTACATTTATAATTCTAATATGCTTTACATCCCTAATGTTTCTTGTGCTGCTTTTGCTAAAAAAAGTCTTAGCTATATCAGTTTAGCCTTTCTATATTTTGGTCAGTTTTATTTGGTGCATAGAGATAAGGACAATTTCAAATTCCAATAGATAAATAACAGTTTTAAGCTTCAGATTATAGGTTTTGGCTCTTCAAATTATGGATTAGTGGTTTGAGTCTAATGTAATGTTAAGCCAGGCAGCCAGTTCTAGCAGATATTTATGTGCTGTGCCTTTTGTATCTCTTTTTCCATTTTTTTGATGAAAGGAGGTTGCTTTCCTCAAACTGAAATGGCCAAAATGATTTTTCTTATGGAATCTCTCATTGTTTAGTGTATTGTGTGGTGGATATTCCTACTAGAAAATGCTGTTTCCATGTTCTTAATAAAGGCTCAATTTAACCATATGCATACACATCAGGTGGTGGTGGCAGTGGTGGCAGCGGCGGTGGTTATGGTCATGATAGTGGAAGAGATAGCTATGATGGGGGCCGAGGAGGTTTTGGAGGCGGGCGTAAGTACACAACAGAAAATAAAACAGATTTTCAAAGAAAAATAAAATCTTCTTTTTTTATTTTTTGTTTTTTTT
>BLXT01005114.1:692530-704035 GCA_019648995.1 Plakobranchus ocellatus
CCAAAAAAAATAAAAGGGACTTACAAGATTTTGTTAAATAATGCAAAATCATTGTGAGAACATAAATTAAAGTACAGTGCAAAAGTTTTAAAAATGACATGGCATTTATTACTTTCTTTTCTTGTAGAGAAATTATTTTGCAAACATTGAAAGAAAAGATAGATATAAAACATACTTTCCTCTACAGGTGGTGGTGGTGGTGGTGGTTATGGAGGGAGAGATAGCTATGATGAAAATCGAGGAGGTTTCGGGGGACGTAAGTGTTAAAATTTCTTTTTTTTTTTTTTTTGCCTGATTTAATTTAAATGATAGGGCTTTTTGTTGTTACATAAATTCTTTTAAAGTTGAAAGTTTGTTTAAATGGGAGAACATTTTTATAGTGTGGGATTTCTTTTCACTTTGCCACTGTTAAGAACTTGATTCCTCTGGTTTTTTTTTTTTTATTTTTTTATTTTTTCTTTTTTGGTTCTCTTGGTCTTTGTGAAACAAGTGTAACACATCTTTCTGTCTCTAGGAGGAAGAGGAGGTCCAGGTGGAGACAGAGGAGGTGGTGGATTTGGGTAAGTTTATTCTTTATTTCTTAATTTAAAAAAAAATAGTTTCATGTATCAAAGATTTTTATTCATCCAGAGAGGGCAAAACATACACTTAGTACTTCACCCGATTAGTGGTTAAAGCCATTTAATTCTTTGTATCGCATTGCACTAAAGCATGAAGTTATAGTCAGAAATTGGAGGCACACATTCATGAAGGAAATTTTGAAAAGACATAGTACTGTGGTAGGCTATTTACACTAGGGTAGTTGTAACAGTTCTGGAAAATCTGTGCAAAGGACAACTGGTCATATTTATGTTGCAATTTAGACTGGTAACTTACTGCCCACACAAAATCGAGGGAAAAAAATGCTTTAAAAAACAAAACCAAAAAGAAAACTGCTTTGCTTTCAGGGGATTTGAACCTTAGGAAATTTCCTCGATATGCTCTTGACAATCACATTGTTAAGTCACTCACTGGGAGAGGAATCTCACCCTTTAGTTAATATATATAAAAAAAATGTACAAGACTTAGTGTAACTTACATTTTTCTCCTACGCCTAGTGAGCATTAAGGCCTAGGCCTTTAGTGGGGGCCTACCTATTACCAAAATTGGTTTTTTTTTTTTTTTTTTTTTTGAAAAAAGGGAGGCAGATGATGAACTCAGAATAGCTGAGAGTATTCTTGTTAAATCTATTATTGAATGATTTCTCTACAAGCCTCGAAGTTACATGATATGTCTGCAAGAATCCATGAAACATGACCAATTGTTATAGGTAAAAGAAATGTTCATTAGGGGATTGGATAAGAAATTATTTATTATGAAAAAGTGTTCTGGAGACGCAGTATCTATAAAAGTTCTAAGCTCAATGCACTGCAAATAGAGCAGGCAGCAAGTGACTTGATCCAGATTCCAGGCATTTTTTTTATATATTTTTTTTTTTTCTTGAAGTCTACGCAGCTTTTTTTTTTTCTGGGAAGTGAGGGTTTTGTGTGTTTGAAACAAGGTTAATTAGTGTGGTTTCATTTTTTTTTTTGTGCCATTAACAAATACTTTACTTGTCTTTTAGCAGGTCAAATGAACCTACCTCGATAGCGAATTGCATAAATTATTGAAGTGTATAACTACTAGGTATGAATTAAATAAGACAGAGTGTTGGGATGCATAAACTTTATAGCAAATGCACAGGATTTTGTGCTCTTTTTAGGTGGGGTGGGAATTTTTATTTTTTGAGTTACTATTTTGATCAAGATGTGGTTTTCGAGGTACATGTATATATACATCCCTAAAAATGATCACATTTTTGCATTACACAACTGCACTATGAAGGAATAGAGAACCAAGGTGTTACTTAAAGCGAATCATAGTTTTATTCACCAAGAAAATAATAAATACATTACAAGAGCTGGGTAATGTGACCTGGTTTGGTTGTGATAAGAAGCAATAACTGCTTCGGTATGTTAAACAAATACAATATTTAAAAGCAAAGTATTTTCATGTGGCTCTGATTGTCTTTGTAAAAAAATGTTTTAAGAGTTTTTGTGTTAGTGGGTCACAAATCATCACTGTGCATGGTGACAAGAATGTCAAATGACATTTTAGTCTGAAACTGAGAAAAAGGATTCGAGAATTTTAAGGTATGTTATTGCATGGCATTTATGAATAAACAATTTCCAGGTTTCCAGGGTTGTGTAACGAGTAGGAAAAAATTTGAATCTCAGATTATATTAAAGCTGTACAAACAAAAATTATTTTTGGCATAAACAAGAAAAAATTATTGTGTACAACCCTAATTCCCTCTTTCATGGTGTTACAATTATCAGGTTCATTTCCTTTATGATTTTGTTTTTACTCCCAAATCAATCATGCATACATTGCACCTTGTAAAAATTGGTGGGGCTTTTCTCATGGACACGTAGTCATTTACTCCTGCAATAATTATATTGATCCTCATGAAATATGTGAAATTATGGGTTTTTTAGTCTTAATTTTTTGCATGGCCACCATGCCAAAATCATTACTGTCACATATGAGACTTGGGAGCCATCAACTGAAACAACTGTGTCTGATGTGTAAGAACAGGTAGCTTCACTTAAGGTACACTTTATTTCTTTGAATATGTTACCAAACGGCTTTTATTTTTAAGTTCTTTACAAGATGCATGCCATGGTAAGTGATGAAAATTGTGGTCTTTGAAAATAATTTTACATGGGTGGGAAAAAAATATACGGAACAATTATAAGTAATTTTTGTATTTATAGAGACTGAGGTGTTTTACTAGCACCTAAGACTGTTATTGTATGTGCTGGACTGGTTGGAATGTGATATTGCTACATTTTACTATTTATTTGGAATGGGGAAAAAGGGTTTGGGAGCATAACCTAAATAAACTATGCCTTGTATTTCATGGCATCTGATTTTGTTGGGAAATTACCTTTTTAAAGAAACAAGAACAAACTTCCAATAGGCTGTTATTTTTAGCGGTTTTAATATAGCAAGAAAGTGGATGTGTGTTTATTAAATATTAAATAATTGTGCTGTTGATGTTGACAAATTTACAAAATTGATTTGCTGATACCAAACAAGTTGCTGATTGATTCAGTTGGTTTTTACAACTACATTATGAGAGGTATGGAAACTTGATGACATCAGAGCCACAAAGAACAAAATACTAATTTGGTGTGTTGAAGAAACCTTTCTTTATTAATCCTCTACTTGAAATACATAGATTTACATGCTTCACAAGACAGCAATGGGTGTGGCTTTGTAAAATATTCTAATCTGCTGTGGTAACTCCCGCTAAATCCTGTTTTGGATTGCAACCTTGTGGGCTGTCATTTATGTGCTTAAAACCAAATAGTTCTGTTCACAAAGAGGCCGTTACATAGTGTTGGCAAAAAGAAGGCTGATGCTGGACATCAGCTCTCTCTCCCCTTTAAGAGGCTGGTGTTGTATCTACGTGAGCGGATTCAATGTTGCAGAATGCTTAACAACTCCCATCTTCATACTTCCTTCTCAGTGGTCGCGGTGGCGGTGGATTCAACAAATTTGGAGATAGGGGTGGTAAGTCCCTTGGTCCAAACAGGGTTTACTTTCTGGTACTCCCCAATGACCACTTTTTATTTTATTAAGCTTGTGTGTTGCAAAAAAAAAAAAAATGTCCTATTTTGATGTCGCTTATAATGGTATGACTTTTAGAAGCAGATAAATATCCAATACCTGTGAGAAATCTGGTTTGAATGAGTATGTTCTTGTATATTTATATCACATCAATTATAATACTTTACGCTAGAAGGGAAAAAATAGTCTTCTTTGACAAATGGGTAGGTGATTCTGAATAGCTTTTAGATGAAATTCGTTAACTGTAAGGTTGACAATTAAAAAGAGATAGATCTTTTATTGTTGCTGTCTTGTCATTGAAAGAGAACTTATTAATGATTCCCATACCATAAAAAAAAAGAAATAAAATAAATATTTAAAAATGGTTAGAATTATATAAGCATAAAAGTCTTTTTGTATTTTGCCTTTTAGTACCAATACCAGGTAATGGTTTTTATAGGCTTCTATGCCAGTTTCATTAAAAAAAAATATTTTTCTTCTCTCTTGGTGGTCATGAAATTTGTACAGACCTACTGGAAATGGCATGGTTTTGGTGATAAAATGTGGTATGAAAATAAATATCAATAAGATATATATTTTGGAGGTAATCCATCAAACTTGACATGAAAGATTACATATGTGCTCACATTTCAGACTTTAATGTAACAATAGTATCTTGAAGCCTTTAAAAGTGGAGTCAATTCACAAAAATATTTGCAAAATCTGCACATTTTGGCTTGTTTCCAAAATAAAATTTACTTCGAAATTGAATAAACTGTATTGATCCCACTGAAAAGAGAAAACGCTTGGTTTTTCAGTCGTGAAAAATCTATACCGGTATCTTTATATACCTTTAAAAGAAAAAAAAAACTTGGTCTCCGAGTACTCTGATCCTTAAGCCTATTATGACCTCTTGACAAACATTAAGGGCAAGAGCCACTTCAATGGCTTAAGATATTAAAAAATCTACACATTTTAAAAATTGAGGGTGGACTCAATTAAGGTATTACAGAAAAGTCAATTTTTTTAAAGAGCTTTGTTTTGAGGGTTTGGAGAAAATTTTTTGTTTAGATGACTTTTAACACATCAGAATACATGCAATATCAAATGCATCACAAAAAGAAAAATACTGTTTGGAAATGGAGATTAATTTTATAGGGAAAAATTTTGTTTCACTTGATGTACAAAGTATTTCATACAGAAATATTTTGATTTTTTTAATCCCCATAATTTGCTTCAGGCCTCTGTCAGCTGCACAAAGTCCTTGATAGGGCTGCTCTAAGAGTTGGTAAAACACCCAGGTTCATTGTAGAAATAGTAGATTTTGGCCTTTTTATGTGGGGAAAAAAATGCTACAGGCCACAGTTAAACATCCTCAAAGTTTGTTGAAGATGGCATACAAGACAATTGTCATGTACATGGTCCTTAAACAACTTGGAAGGATTTTAAATGAGGGCTTATCTTTAGGACATGATTGTTATTAAAGTAATGATAGTGTTTAAAGCCAAACAAAGGTTTTGTTGCACACAACTTTTTTCAAAGATTACATTAATTCTCAAAGGGCAGCCTCTAAACCTTGTCCTTTGCATGCTTAATCTCTTATCTTAAAAGACATATTCGTTATGCAGAGTTGAAATTCCTAAGTTGTACAGTGATAATACCACTTTCTGGCCAGGGAAGATAATAAAATGCCAGCTTAATCAAAACCTTATTTGTGAAACACTGATAGATAATGCAAAGTTAAGCATGATGTTTTATTAGGAACAACCTGGTAACCCCCAAGTTTGAAGAAATGTTCCCATTCCATTGGATTTCTTGAGGTTTTTTTCGAGATATTTTTTTTTCTTCAAGAGAGAAGCTTTTCCCATTTAAATTGACAAGATTCACAACTTTCAAGAATAGCATGTAGCACTATTACACAAATTGTAAGTCTAAATGCATCAAAAGTCAAAAAGGACACTTGAAGTATAGGCTATAGAATTTTTCCCATTTTTTAAAATGCTCTTTGACCTATGCAAATATTTGTATCACTAACCTGCACAGCCACATGCAGCTTCCAGATATCAAGTTCTCCATGTGTAAATTGACTACTAGGAGACCAGCTTCACATCAAATAAGCATTATTTAAAAAAAAAAAATAATTGAATATTTGTTTAAAGAGTACTTTCATTTTGATCAGATCATCATCTGAAAATTTCAATAGAAGTTAAGTATGTTAAGAGGTGTCTTTTTTACAATATTTGCTGCTTTTGTATGTTGCAGTTTGTTATGACATATCTCTGTAAGTGATCTGAAAAACTCGATTCCATCCAATGAAAATATGTATGGGTACAACTACATGCAGTGAACTCTGTCTTCTAGCTTAAAGATGCGAATACTAGCTAGATGTTGGGAAACCTTTATCGATGCTGATGTTAGAATCCAGGTCACCTTTTTTTCTTTCAAACTGCCAAGTGCCCATTTGCATACATTGTGGCACTAAGGGTTCTAAAAATATCGAATTCAATGTAAAAAAAAAAAAAAGACCTTGTAAATGATATGCTTTGACTTGCCGAGTTTTTTGGCTTATCTCTAATATTTTGGTGAATCCATATCTTTCCTTATATTTCATCATCCTTTCATCTATGAAATGCTCTGGTATGGTTGAAATAAGTTCATACTTTTCATTCTGATATACATTATTCTAATCTTGGCTAATTTACCATCTGGGTTTTCTAGATTAACGTCTTGCACTTCAAAAAACATCAGACCTTTATGTCTCTGCACACTCAAAAATCTTCTTGCCCAAAGACCAGTCTTCACTCTGTACGGACTTGGGACTTGATCACATATATATTTATATGGTATATTTGTATACATACTCAAACAAGAAAACTATAAAATTCATCCACATTCATCTCTACCCACGTTACATACACATACCTTCCCAGCATTACGAAAAATTCGTAATTATTACTAAATATGCATCAGATTACGAAAATACGAAAATGCCTCATTCATTACAAATTTTTTTATGGCTCAAGCACAGCAAATCTGTCTTCAGTTCAGTGAAGGAGCCAGAGTTGCCGGAACGCTTGAAGAAGACCTGTACCCTTAGAGTATGGGTCGTTCTATTAAATGTAAAGACTTCAAGGTGTATCATAGCTGTAAATTTTAATTTACAGACCACGTACATATGTAGAGGGAAGTACAATATTAGTTCTAACATAAGCTGCTTATGGGAAAAAAAAATCCCAAGAAATTCAACAGTATCAGAAAGGTTGCATTTTTGCTATTACTAATTTTGGGTCTAAATTACGAATTTTTTCCTCTTGGTTTACTAAATTGGATGATCCCAACTAGGCAGGTATGCATACATGCTGGGCTTCTCTTCACCTTCAACCATAGCATACCCAATTGTCCATTCATGCAGCTGTTGCACCCAATCTAAGGTAAAATATAAACAGAATAAGTCCACTGGCCTAGGGAACTTTCTGTAGCCTGCCCTGGTTATCTCAGTCAGAATGATGCCAGGTGGCATGGGCCGGGTGTAGTAGGACCAAAGTCTCATTACTGCTCTCTCTCCACCTATTCTGGCATGTTGTCTTGTTTAAAAGACACAGAAACAAATTGGGACTTATCATGATAAAAGTATTCTTTGAATTTCCAATTAATCCAACTTTCTACATTATCATAGTTGAAAAGGGCATCAGCAATTAGAGGTGAGGTCCAATCGTCATCAGGTACCTTGTCTGGAACAGACATTGGCAATCATGTTCCCCCACTCAAACCTATCCTCAGTTAACCTTATATAAAGTTGTTATTGCAACCCTTGCATATTGCCCATCACTTAAGATTTTCAATAAAAGATATTCTTTGTCTACCTCTACTGTGTTTACTTTCAATCTTTCCAGTGATTGCCAAGTGTTCTAAAGCCTTGTGTCAGCAAATATGGCCTAAAAACTGTAGTTGCCTCTGTCTTATGGCTTTAATTAGTGATCGCTCGAGATTAGCCTCTTTCAGTACCAATTCATTTGATTTTTTTTCCGTTTATGATATCCTCATCATTCTTCTGATGAACCACATCTCTACTGCTTCTATTCTTTCTCTGTTTTTGTGTTTATTGTCCAACACTTACTACCATATAAAAGTACTGACCATACATATGTATGGTAGTGAGTGTTGTGAGATCTAATAGTTTCTGATAAATATCTAGACTAGTGAAAGATTGCCTAATGTTCTATTTAGAACTGGATGTAATTTATTTATTCTATCATTTTTGTTGTTGTATAAGTACAGAAAAGAGGCACATATTTTCCTCAATCAAGTGAGAATTCCAGTTTTTTTTATCTTGTATAACTTACTGCCACTCTCAAATCTAGTTTGGATCATGTTTTAGGATTATTATGTAGAATCCTAATTTTCCTGCATTTCCTTATGTATAGCTGATTCTAGATGGATTGTTATTGTAATTTTATCTTATAGCTGTACCCAGGCTCTTGTAATGGACAAACCGGATCTAAATCTGGGTCTGGCTTAACTTAAAGCAGTCATCATTGTTATCAAACCACTCTTCTACATATACAACATTCCAAATACACAAGTATCTTTACTTAAGCTGAATAAAAAAATCAAGAAAATGTAAGATTAGTAGACAGAGACGTTTGGAATCTTTGCGCAGGACAAACTGGATTTTTAATACACTCGTTTCATCTTTTTCTCTCTCAGAAAATATGAACAAAATATATTTTTCAAGTGTAAGAAGACCCCTTTTTGAATATGAACTATGAATAAAGGATATACATTTGTCAAAATTTAGCGAAAATGAGCTCGCTGGCTCAATGAAGGTGGTATGTCATCGGTCCGGATTGATTGAAATCTCAATTTTGGAACAACGTGAGTAAGGTGAACACCTTGAGATTTTAAAGAAGATTGTACTCAGGTGTAACTTCTTTCATTATACGGGTTTTTCCTTGCTTGATTGAACTCTCTCAGTTCTACTTACAAAATAAAACAGAAATTGAATTTCGATCTGCTTTAGTAAGGCAGTTTAGAATATCTATTTGGGTGCTTTGATGCAATTGTGTGGCATAATTTTTTAATAACTACAAAACTTACTTCAGGTTCATCAAGTAGATTGTTAAATCACATGGCCAATCAAATTGGTGAGTGCCTGTGGTCAAAATGCTCCTGATCTTAGAGTGCAAATAAAATCGACCTTTTTATTTAAGTGCTCTGCTGTGCTGAATGTATATTTGTAACCAACAAAGAAAGTTTAAAAAAAAAAATGGCCATTTCAAATGGTGAAGATCATGTGTGACTGCATGTAATAGTAATGCACACAAAGACAACTTACATTAATACAAACCTGATCCAATTGCCTTTCTTAAAAACTTTTATGGAGATCAACCAGGAAAAGGGGAGGGAAAAAATTCATAAAATTCTTTAAAAAGGCCTTGGTTTTTTTTATTAAATTCTTTGGGGCAAAATAGGGTTCAAGGCAAGTTTCACAAAACACTTCGCTTTGACATCTTCTTTCTATTGTTTAAATTAGCAATTTATATTTTTAAATTAAATAATTATTCAAACAGAATGGTTGCATCATTTAGTATTATTGTGCCAAAATCTTGTGGGAATCCCAATAGAATCATTTACTTACAAAATTGGTATTAAAAAAATGTGGAAAACCAAAGTACCCCAAGAGTTGTGAAAATTATACAGATTTTAGTCGCCGTAGGTGAAATGTTGGTTCACAAAATAAATTGAACAACTGTCAACCAGTTTCCTTAAACACTTAAAGAGCTTCAAAAAACAGCTTACCTTTTAGATCATCTGGATGTGAAAAGGCTAAGATTTTATGTGGTTTCATTCAGAAAGTTATCCTATATAATATTGTGCGATAAGATGTAAAATTGTGATTTAAACTCTCAAATTTACAGAAATTTTCAAAAGCTTGCTTACTGTCTCTTAGGCTGTTTTGTTCTACATTGTATTCACCAAAACTTGTCACTGGTTGATTAAGATAGGAAAAAATGGTGTGAAAAATAAGATATATGGGATAAAAAAAAGAGGGCATAGTTAAGTTGACTTTTGAATTTTCGTCTCTAGTTTCATGGCTTAAATACTGATTATGTATTATAGAGTGGACTGTATCAGCATTTTTTCTGAAGATGAGTTCATATTAGTTTGAATTCAATAGTTGATATTGTTGTCAACAGAAGCGTTTGTAACATTTGTGGAATGAGGGATATACATCTTTTTTGAAAAGAAATAAAGAAACAAAAATGCAAATTTGACTAATGCAATAAAAATTATGCAAAGATTGGGTGTATATGTACTTTTTTCTAGTGCTTGCAATTTTCTCCTTAATAGATTTCTCAACTGAATTTAATTTCAAGGTTCTTGAACAATTCCCCATGATAATACTAGATTAAGTCTGGCGGGCCATATACCTTTGGTGATCTTGCCATGTGGTTAATGTTGTCTTGAGTTGATTCAAGAAAAATAGAAGTGTTGGTATAGGCTGAACTATTGTGCTATCTTCTTTGCACCAAAGTAAAAAGGTATGGAGGTCAACAGAGTTGAAAAAAGAAGCTATGAAACTTGCTTCTTAAAAGTACTATTATAGTACTCTCACTATCTTGTAAACCTTCAATATTCTTTATAGGCAAAGGCTGGTTATGAATAATGTTTTGGAATGCTCTTTTAATTTTTTTTTTTTTAACAAAACAACCACAACATTACAGTTTTGGGGCAGGTTTCTATATTTTAAGTAGCTTAGCCTTTGATCTCACAGATTTGATTTTTAGATTTACTCAATCAGGTCTTGTTGAGCAATGAAGCAACAATAAAAATTAATGACTCAAATTCACAATTCTTACTCATGGGTCTTAGTAGAATTGATGGAGTAAAAGTATGCAAAGATAATTTTATTTTGTGTTCACAAGTTTTTTTAAGAATATTGAATGCTACTTAAATGTGCAGTTGCAAAGTGAATTTTGCGATGCCTAAAGCAAATTGATTGTTGTATTATATTTCTTCTAGTGCATTTGTAAGCTTTTTTGAAATGCTTGAGTTACTCACAAACGAGTCCTGTTTGTAGCCGGGTGCAGGTCCACAAACCTGTGTCACTTGCTACTGAGGCTACTGAACTTCATGCAAGTTTTAGAAAGAGCTAGTTTGGCCTCTACAAATCTGAGGCATTAAAATCAAATCAATACTCCACAATTGATCCATGAAGCCATACTTCATGTTTAAAGATGGCTGTATGCACTAAAGATAGTGCACCAGTGATGGCTGTCTGTTGAGAGGTGCTCTCTAGGGTGCTTTGAACCTTTTCCTAATAGCTGTTGTTACTGCAAATTTCTCATTTTTGTTGCAGCACATAAAAAAAACCAAAAACAATATTGGTAATGATATACCATGGTCTTAAAACAGGCTGATTGCATGTTCAAACCTTTTTCTAGTAATGAAAGGCTCTCTGCAATCGGTCAACACTCTTCAATGTGGCAGAGCACGGGTCAAAATATAAAAAATTAACCTCAGCCTCTTGGCACATCACTGCTCATGGTTGTCATTTAAAACTATAATGTGATATTTTGTTGGTTGAATGAAAAATATATATATATATATATGATTATTTACATATATGCAAAAGTGCAGGAACAAAGGTTGTTCTTATACCAAACAATGTTACTTATCTGATACATGTATCGAGCAGGACCGCATCATTTGTAGGTACTATTATTATATCTTAAACAAATTTGTTGGTTCTTACAGCAACAATATTATACACCTGATAAATGTGTTGGGCATGACCATATCATTTGTAGGTTCCATTATTAATTCTTAAACAAATTTGCTGTTTACTGATTTATTTAACAAAAAAAAAAA
>BLXT01005114.1:704048-717237 GCA_019648995.1 Plakobranchus ocellatus
AAAAAAAAAAATACTGAAATTAATCCCTCAAAAGTTACTGTTGAAAACTTTGAAGAAAAAAAACAAGAACCCCTCCCCCACAAATTTCTTTCTCATTTTTTATATATAAATGGCACTCTGTACATCAACTATTATTCAGGTAACAGTGACAAAAATTTAACACAGGTTACCTCTTATTTGGAAGTTTGTTCCCATAATTTCATTTTTAGCAAAAAGATTTAAAAAAGTTTTATACAACAGCAAAATTTTAAAAAAGGAAATTATCTTGAAAAGTCCATGATTTATTTGCGATGTGGAATTTTCTGTTCACATAGGTTGTGTTTACTGCAGTAAAACAAATGGTTCAAGGAAGAAAAAATAAAACACCAAGGAATACATTAGAAATATGTTCTTTTTCCATGGCACAAAATTTTAATAATTCATTGCACCCATTACTATGACTATGAATACCACCAAGGGCATGTATGAAAGAAACCTTTACCTTAATTCAGTATGGTTTCAGCGGTCAGGATTGAGCTGTAATTTGAGTAAATATGGATATTTAATTATTTCTTGTACCCATTACCAATGCATACCATTGTGGGCATGTGTGAAATAAACCTTTACCTTAAGTCAGTTTGATTTCAGCATTAGGCCAAAGCTGTAATTTCAGTAAATCATGAATACAAAAAAAAAAAAAATAAATCTGGGATGCAGATTAAAAAAAAAAAAAAAAAAAAAAAAAAAATGTTTCTTTGAGTCTGTAATATTTGTCTGTGCTTTCCTCTAATCACTGAAATTACCTTTTCAGGTCGCAGTGGACCGGGAGATCGTGGTGGTGATGGAGGCTACGGTGCTGGCCGTGACATGGAGGTGCAACAAGACACTATCTTTGTGTCCAACATGGGATCAGATGTCACAGAGCAGCTGCTTGTGGAGCATTTCGGCCAGATTGGTGTCATCAAGGTTAGTCTTGAAAGTCGATAAATGATGCTTGAAAATATTTTTATTCATTGCCTAGACTTATATTTATACATTGTATGATCAGTATGCCATAGTCCCAAATTTCACATGACAAAAGCAAGCAAAGTAACAGGCCTGCTTATAAAATTGACGAAATCTAGGCAACAGTAGAGGACCAAAATGTATTTGTTCTTTTATTGCCCAGAAAGTAAAGTTCATTTACCAAAATATATTTATCTTGGTCATTTTGAAGATGACTGTTTTGTGCAGGTGTTTTTGTTAATCATCTGAATAGCTGAAATGTGGCTTCTATAGAATTGTACATATTCTTCAAAATCTCTACATATTATCAGTAAATAGTTTTAATTTTCAGCAGCCACTTGTAGTTCAGCTGAAATTATCCATACTACTTGCTGTGAAAATGTAGTAGTGAATGCCTAATTTTTAATTATTTCATGTTGTTTTTTTAGGACAAAAAAAGCGATGTGAGAAATTTGGAGCATGCATAATGAAAAATAAAATATATCAAATTTGCAGCAAATGATGATAATGAGGTCCGTGTTTCAGACTCTTAGTGAAGTTATTTTACCTCCTGATGTTGCAAATTTATAAAATTCTTTTTAGTTTTTGCTTTATTAACTAGACATTGTTAGTGTTTGCAATGGTTATTGATGGCATTGCCTGCCAAGACTCTTGCCATATCAATTTTGATGTTCACATTTAAATTAAAGGAACAACCCAAAATTCTCTGGTTATATGCAATAGTACGTAGAGTGATTTTTTTTTTTTGCTAGAAGGGTTCCACTTTCACTTATAGTTTAAAAAGTCATATAGAGGAATGAGTCTTAAGCTTGAGACCTGCCTTACTATATTTTCGTTGAGTGTAATTCAAGTAAAAATCTTTGTTAAGGCTTTCTCACACAAAATCAAGTCTACATCGCTTTGATTAATCTCAATGTCTGTGTAAATGGTATAATTTTAGGGGCATGTAACTTTTCTTTTAATACCAGAGATGGATATGAAAAAAAAAAGAGTAAATGCACAATTTCCATATTGAATGCATCAATAGGCAACTGTCTGTTCAAAAGAAAGGATTTTCAAGTTGTATTTTTTATTCACCTATTTCAGAACACTTAAAAAAAAAAAAAACAGCGCAAAGCAGGAAAATTAACTTTTATTTTTAGAGATATATAAGCTTTTCAAATCTGTGTGAAAAATTAGTTATTGACTGGTATTGCTTTACATAGAGCAAGTGTGTTAAAAAAAAGCTTAAATGAGGCCAGATGACCTTTAAATTTAAATCCTTAGTTACTTTAACACATGGATTTTGGCAACATATGAGGAAAATCAGGTCCGTGTTTCAGACTCTAAATGAAGCCAATTTACCTTCTGATGTTGCTTTAATTGTAGGATGCAACGATTTTTACTCACTCAAAAGATATTGGGTGTGATATTACACCTAGAGAAAGGAATCCACATTTATGATGATTTAGAAAAGTGGGGACAAGCACACCTTTACCCTCTGTCCTTTTCGTGTGCTTAAATTTCTCATCATGGTTTATTAACGATGTAGGCCAAGGCATCTCTATTTATAGGTGTACTTGACTCGAGGACAATTTCATAAATTTTACTTCTTTGCAAAGGAAGCAAGAATAATCATTAATCTATTTAAAATAAATCTTAAATGAGAAAGGAGTTGATTTTTGAAGTGTATTTTTAATATATAAAAACTGCCTTCATGACTTTTTATTCATAAAAGCCATTACTTATAGTTTTATACATTTTTAATTCTAAACTGGTGTTACAATTCAGTCCCATTTTCCTTTCTTGTAATCTGTAAATTGTTACAACATTCACAATGCTTTGTCAGGTGTTTTGTGGTGTTTAAATGAAAAAAAAAATAATAGAAAGGACAATTGGTGTCCCTGAAAACATATTTTTGAGGTTGGCAGGTCTGACAATGGGTTTCGCTCATGGAACCGAGTTAATGTTATAAACTCACAATTGAAAAAAAAAAAAATGATAAAGAGTTCGCTCTCAAAACAAAAAAGCTTATGCTATAAAACATGCAACACATGATGAGAACCAGGTCCGTGTTTCAGACCCTAAGTGAAGGAAATATACCTCCTGATGTTGCAAGTGTGAAAGGCATGTAACTGGAAAAGAATTACTCCATGCATAGTTTAATTTCTGAAATATAATTATATTTATTCTAATTATTAATTGTACTGGTAACATTGTTTAGTTCTGTTAAAAAATGTTTATGAATTCCTTATTCCAACATGAATCAAATCTCGTTTAAGGAAAAACAAAAGCTTTCATGAGAAGTATGCCTTTCAAAATAATAACCCTTCAATTTTTTTCTCTTTACAATAGACTGACAAAAGAACACATACTCCCAAAGTATGGATCTATAAAGATAAAATGACAAATCTACCTAAAGGTGAAGCCACAGTCACTTTTGATGATCCTGAAACTGCAAAAGCTGCTATTAGTTGGTTTGATGGTAAGATCCATTTGTTATAAATTCTAATGGTTTATTTTTTTTTTTTTTTTTATTTTGTGAAAGCTACACAAACACCAACCTAAACTTTACATCGCAAAGTGAATATGCTTAACTTAGTCAAGTGGTGCCATTTATTGCCTTCTTGCACAATATTATTTTTAGTTTTTTTTCTGAACTTGAATAGTGACGCTAGCCACTACTAACTGTTGCCCTGTCAAGGCTACTCAGGTGTTTCTATTAGATCTATATGAAAAACTCAAACTCAGCTATACAAATTTAGATTTATCATTGCACAAATTGATTTGTCTATTTTGATTGCTTATTCACTCTAAAGTTTTTCCATAATGTCTGATCAGATTTTTAAGCTTTGAGGTTAGATCTACCATTGCTTGCTAGGCCGACTAGTTCCATTTTCGATACTACTGTTGAAGTGCATCGGTTAAAGCAATAAAAAATTGACCCTGTGCTCTAATACATGTTTCTAAATATAGCCTAGGGTATCTCGTGTTGAATTACAATGGGCCCCGATTTTTTTAAAAAGCTGTTTTCGAAAAGATGAGCTAAATCGCTGGAATGTCGAGTTAAAGTTTAAACAGAAAAATGTAGTAATGTCTAACTCGCCCAGGGCCCAGAAACCAGGTGATGGCCGGTAGTGACTTTGCATGGCAACAAGGCAATTGAGAATGATTCTCATTTACCATCATTATAACCTATATCATTGTCATTTTAGTATTCGAAACAAAACTTCTTGTACATCAATTTTTGACAGCCATTTTAAAAATTCAGTTTTCCCCAGCTTGTGTTTTGTGTTTTAATTTAAATATTTGCAAACTGATCTGTTGCTTCTAAGACTGGCATAGAGTTCATTAAAAAAAAATCTTATTTTTTTTTATCCTTCTTTTCCATAGGAAATGATTTTAATGGGTGCAAAATCAAAGTAGAACTCGCTCAAAGGCAGAGAAGTGCATTTTCAAGAGGTGGAGGTCGTGGTGGTGGAGGTAGAGGTGAGTTAATGTCTTGTCAAAGGAAAGATTTTTACACATGTATATATCACAAATTTTAGCCACAAAATTAAAATAAAACGGTTCTAAATTTTTAAATTTACTCATTTTTTCCCTCCTACATACCCATCCATAAAGAGGGAGAGTGTTAAAGCATGGCCCATGTTTTAAAATGTAAAAAATAAAACCCTTTTTATAATGGATTTTATAATAACCGCTGATCAGTGTAACACACAGCCCACAAAATTAGGTTATGAATTAACAGGGCTGGGAAATGTCCACCTAAAGGCTCATTGCAACCTTGTTGTCTGCTCAAGTAGACAGTTTTTTTTTTTTTAATAATATTTTTTTATTTATAATCATATTAAAAAGAGTTAAAGCTCAGGTGGTCGCAGTAAAATTTGAGCCTTTTTTATGCTTGTCCATTCCGAGCATAAAGCATAGTTAAAATGAATTTTCGAGAAATTTTTAAAATTTCAATTAATTAAAAAAAAAGGAAGGGTTCCAAATTCACCTTTGATGTGTGGTTAAGCTTAGCTCAACAAAGATGATACAGATGAAAAATTGTCCAAGGCCTTGGCTTGTGCTTTCTAATTTAAATTTTAGATTTTTGAGTTTGGTTATTGGTTGCAGAGTGTGTCCCTAAAGGCTGACTTAAGATCAGGTACCTTATACCTCTATTCAATAATAAAATTGAAATTTCGCTCATTTCCACCACTGCCTTTTCTTTTCTCAGGTGGCTTTGGACGAGGTGGAGATCGTGGTGGTGGTGGCGGTGGACGAGGTGGAGGTGGAGGCAAGTTTATTAGCTATATTGTTCATGTGTGTGTGGTTTTTTTTTTTTTTTTTGGTTCATTTAGAACCTATGAGCATTTACATTTTGTCATTTAGATATTTCTGAGAGTGAACTTTAAATCTAAGAAAAAATATCAGAGTGAATGAGTAAACACGTATAAGTTAACAGCCACACTTGCGTCGCAATATTTTTACTTGAGCAGGACTGATAATACTCTTAGGACAAGGACCACTGGCTCTGTCCTATGAGACAGAAGGCTTTATACATACAACAGTGCCATGTGCTCAGTGAAAAATGTAACCATCTCCTCTCTGATGAGAGGACGTAAAAACATACGTAAGGATGTCAAAAACATTTGTGATAGAAAAGCAATTTTTAAATGGTTTATTTTGCATGACATTTTGCGAACTTCCCAAACTTATGATTGTTATTTCTTTGTATCAGGATTTGGTGGTGAAAGAGAAGGAGACTGGACCTGTCCTGAGGAGTAAGTCACCTTAATTTATTTTTTTCTTATTCAAAAAAAAAAAAAGAGATCTTATCAAGGCAAAATGGACCTAAGTTATATGTTTGAAATTCATTTCTTATTTTATTAGCAGATCCATTCATGAATCAAACGTAAAACCTATGTTCTTTGTGTATTAGTTGAAACATTTTCTAGACTTAATCTTATCACAGTTCTCTTCAGTTCTTTGCATAATAGTTGAAACATTTTTGGGCTTAATCTAATCACATATTTTTTGTATGTAAAGATTCTGTATATTTTGTGAAGCATGATTTGGGTGCTATTATAAAAAGGAAAGAAATAATAAATCTGAATACATTTTTCCTTTTTGTAGGGAATGTGGTAATACAAATTTTGCTTGGAGGGACTCCTGTAACAGATGCCATGTGCCCCGCCCTGGAGGTGGAGGAGGTAAGGAAATACTCTGGTAAAATATGAGGAAAAGGGTATACATTGAAATCTTTAATGTTGAAATTAATTTAAGCAGCTTTTTTCTTAGTGACCAAAGTATTATTATGGAAGCGTTTTGTCTTGAGAAGCATTAAGTATGGATAAAGCGCACAAGTATTTATACATGATCATGATTTATGCTGTGATAAAATTGAATAATTCGCTCTCATGTTGCACTAAATAACTTATCTACTCAGTGTGAGAGGCACTTTGATTCTTGAATGGTTATTGAATAATAATGCTTGTAAATTTTATTTAAAAAGGAGTGTTTGTGGGAGTGCGATATTTGTATACTTTTTTTTTCTACTTGAAAAGGCTTAAGAATTTGGCATTCTGAAATGTCTTGAACTATATATATTTTTTTCTCTGTAAACATCAGGTGGCAGAGGAAGGGGTCGTGGTGGTGACCGTGGTGGTGGTGGTTTTGGTCGAGGTGGTGGGGATAGATTTGGAGATCGAGGTGGCCGCGGTGGTGGTTTCAGGGACAGAGATGGAGGAGACAGAAGAGGTGGATATCGTGGGGGACGTGACGGAGACAGGGGAGGTCGAGGCGGCTATGACAGGTAAGCGTTGAGGATATTGGCTTTGGTATTTGGAACTGGAAATATCAAATTGCAGCAAAATAGAATCACTGAAAACGAGTAGAGGAACTAGAACTAAGGCAAGCTGTAGATCTTAGTTTCAAGGATATTTGTGTAATAATATAGTAATGGAATAAACAGATCAGCCTGATAATGATTTTAAAAAAATATATTGAATCTTCAACTATGCAATTCAATACCTGTATCTGGATTAAGTAAAGCGATTTGAATCCCATACTCAGTCTGTGGAGGGTCCTGACTGTTTTGGAAAGAGTTTTTGCCTTTGCCTTCGCCTTCCTTGCTGCCTTTCCTTTCTAAGGGTTTTAAAGATACCTAGCTATTCATTTAGTGCTGGGTGGGCACAGATAACCTGAGATCTCTCATGTTGGCCAACTGCCCAACCAGGTTTATTAGATAGATGAAGATAAAAATATCTAAAAATGTCTGGTGTGCAAACATGGATAATTTCCATTGATATGCAATATGAAGGCTGGGAAATGGGAATATCTTGTTACTGTGTCCATTGTTTATGGTGTACATGTACATATTATGTTGTCAGCTTTCTTTCTTTTTTTTTTCTTTTCTTATTTTGGTCTCTGAAGTTGTGAGGCTAGTGATTGCAGAAATCAACCATCAGCTGGCAAAAATTGTAAACTAATGATGGCCGAATAATAAAAAGAATACAAAAGTGAAACATTTCTCTAACTGTGAATTTGTGTTTGTGTGTGTGTGTGTATGTGAAAAAAGATTGTACGTGTGACAAACGGAGCAAATTGTTCACAGGCTGTTCAGAATTTTTTTGCACTCAAGCCCTTTATGTCATCTTTAAATCACACATTTAACAGAGTATAAGGATAGAAACATTAGGTCTTTCCTCTTTTTGTATGAATTTTAACCTTATAATGCATAGTCAATACTAGTATGTCTAAAATTTGACATTTGACAGATTTCCCCATGTTGCCTCATAAATTAAAGAGTTTCCTGATTTTTTTTTTTTTTTTGTTTCTGAAAACTACTATTTGCTACAAGGGACTCTGAAGGACTGGTGTGGAAACAATTGAAAATTAAAAATTTTATAATTTGTAGCATCACCACAAAATGACATCTTTTGTGGAAGAATTAGAGAAAGAAAATAGTTCAATGCTTCCTAGAGTCTCAACCATGGATTTTAAGTTTTATCAAACATGGCAATACTCCATACGTTATGAAAGAATTAGGCGGCAAAAAATTGACAAGCATCACAAGTGTAACAATATTTATTACACTTTTATCTTGCAGCAAAACGTGTCGTTTAGTGGTGACCCTACAAACATGTTAATGTGGAACGTGTAAATGGCTCATGCTGATCTTGAGTTCAATTGAACTACTTTTCCACCACAATCTCTTCAAAATTGCAGATTATATTACTTGTCTGTAATAGTCTTCACATTTTAGGCAATTTTTTTTAAAACTGAAAATACCATATCACTGAGTAAGCCCTCATGGGTAGCATTTCTGAGTGACATTACATCAAAAATAGATTTTAAAATGGTAACTTCCAGCAATATTTGTTCTTATACCATGATTTAATTTTAACTAAAATCAAAGTCAGAATACACAATAATGTTAGGAGGGATTAAAACTTATTTATCTTTACTGGTTTATTTTTTTTCTCTTCAGAAACCGTGATGACAGAAGGCCAAGACCTTACTAAAATTGTAACATGCACCCGATTTTCACAAGACACTTTTCATTAATTTTTTTTTTTCTATGTTTAATGTTGTGTTACTGCATCACTGTTTTCTCTCTCATTTTTAATTTTAATTTTTTTTTTTATAAATATGGAAAAAATGGCAAAATATTTTACCTGTATGATTCTTGTAAAGGATATACATTTTTGTTATTGAGTTCAAAATATTTTGCCCATGAATTAACTACTTATTCCATCAAATAATTTTTGGCACTAATTGCAGTTAATGTATCAGGATATCCGCTGTTTTGTCTAATATGCGAGAGTATTACTGGATTTGAATGTCATATTGATGACAGATACCTACTGATATGGCAAAACTGTAAGTTCTCAGTTGTTCAGTCTTGCCACTGAAGAAATGTACCGATTTTAACGCTGAGCAGTTTTGTGTTTTTGTAAAATTTCCCATAATTCATATATGACTAATCAATCCATTTGTTGTGTTCGTGCTGCTCATTTCTTTTTTACATGTCATCTTCTCATCACTCATTTTAGACAAAAGTCTCCAATGCATTTTGTCATGGTTTTTAATGAATAAAGCTGATTTTAAAGTAATATTGCTGTGTAAAGCGTCAGTGTTCTTCAGCAAAAATTAGTGTTTGCTTAACTCTTTTTTTTTTTTTAAACCGTTAAGTTTTTTCTCTCACACGAAGCAATCATGTAGGATGTGTAGTTCAAAACGTAAAGGAAGTAGTCCTGGGGCAACTAAATTAGTTTTGGAATAATTTGGTCAGTCTAAAATTCAAAACAAGTTAACAAACAAACCCATCGGGCGCTGGCAGCGTTCCAGCGTCCAGTACTGTGAATCTTACAAACTATTGGACGCTCCCATCGTCCAGCACCGGTTTACGAGTTAAGTTAAAAGCATGTAGTTTTCCAAAAAATTTAGAGGTCTCGTATGCTATAGCTTTACAAAAAAAGATCTTAATGTAAATTCTAGGTGTATCAATTAAAAATTTCATAAAATGTTAAAGATATATGGGGATAAAATGGTAAAACCTTTAAAAAAGTACAAAATTGAACCTAATAACAAAAAACATGTTAATAGTACCTAAGAAAATTAAGGTCATAAGCTGTGATCTAGATTTCAACAAAAAAGTTGTAAAAGGTTTTATAAATAAAGGCGTTTTTTGAATATGTGTGTGTGTGTACAAACAATCTCTCTCTCTCTCTCTCTCTCTCTCTCTCTCTCTCTCTCTCTCTCTCTCTTTCTCTCTCTATATATATGAAGAAGCATTTGCAATAGGCAATTCAATTACAATTTCAAGAGATTATAAACTCAAGCATTATTTATAAACATACTATGTAAGTTATTTTAATTCGGTAAGATGAATTATTTGATGCCATTAAATTTAAATTTATTTGATGCATTATAAGATGCCTAAATTCAATTTTTCAGATCTGAACAATGCGCAAATTCTAACTTACATTATTTTGAAAGCCCCTAATAATTATAATGTAAATATATATTCAGCTTCATATTAAACTTTTAAAAAGTAATTCTATGACCTAATACTACAGCTTAAAGAACTTAGAAAGTTCAAGAATCAAGACTTTGTTAGCAGACTTTTGATGTTAAAACTTGAGAGGTCATTGACATCTTTTATTCAATTGGATATTTAAAAACTCAACCGCTCTGCACTGTGCACCCCTTTAACCTGGATTTATTGACAAACGAAGACAACCGCATTGTCTTCATAAAGAGCAGACAATTCTCTTTAACGTTTTTAACTTCTTAAAAAATTGATCTGTCCATATTTTTTATTTATTCGAGCTTTTCTGTGCTAATTCACGAGACCCGAGGTTAATGTGACCTATACCGTATAAAACTATTTCAACGTTAAATAGTTTTTACTTAGTATATATATATATATATATATATATATATATATATATATATATACATGTATATATAATTTTATGGCTAAAAGTAAAACAATATCGCATTTTGTCAATAAATTTATTCCACCTGTCTTTAATAAGACTTTTTCTAAATCAAATTGCATGACAGCGGATTAATTGCGCCATTATTTTAAAAAAAAAAAATGCTTGAGAAGTTTGAAGTAACCACAATAATGGAGAATCACAAAGGGTTTTAATGTGTTGCACAAAGTTTTAGGCCACCATGTCCAAAACTCAAATACGTCTTTAATTAATTTTTTTAGCCTCACCTTAGAATTTTCTTCTAAAACAAGTTGGAAAAAAAAAAAAAGTACACAACATCCACTTCAAGAAAGATAAAGTAAGTTAAAGGATCTTATACTAGTGTTAATAAAAGAATACAACCATCAACTCAAAGTTATTACAACTGTAGAACAAATTAAAGACAGAGTATACGTGAAAACGTTTTCGCCCCGTAGGCTTGGTTTATCAAAAAATGACAACCACAAGTAAAATACCATAGAGACGCTGGCAATCTATGGTGTCTACGGTATCTTATCTTATCTACAAATTTCAATACTTTAGAGCAGTTGAATTGCAATTTGAGTTGAGCATAGTTCTGAGAATGCATGTGTCTCTGCCTGTCTGTTTGCTTTTCATTGGATTTGTACATTCCTATTTTTTTTCTTTACTGTATCAAAAAGAAAGGGACATTTTTTTCCAAAACGTTCAATATAAAATATAGGAGGCTTAGTTTGTAACTAGATAATTATATGCAACTGGAACTAGCAAGATAAAAGCCTAAATAATTCAATTAATTGGAGGTTTTCTTTCATTCCCTATTATTTATTAATTTGCTTTTGAATAATGACATGAATCCGAGTTCTAGACACAAAAGCGTAAATGTGCTTGGTTTGGTTTTTATGTACAGCCAGTCCACAAAAAGGTGTTCTCAGGCTTTCAGGCCCCCCCGTCAGGCGCCGGTGACGGGGCTCGAACCCGAGAGAGAAGGATCCCTGCTGATCTCAGGGCTGATTCGCTATCCACTATGCCACCGACGTCCCCTGCGTATTTGTGTAAAGTGCGAAGACATAATTATTGTATTTATATTGCCGGTTTATGTGTCGAGTATTATCTCAGATCGAAAAACACGTACATGCCCCCCCAAAAAATTAATAATCGTCTTATAATATATTTGTTTTTTCAAAACTTGTGTCTGTGAGTCGCCCAGGGCAACAGGTGGAGCAGGTTGAGTCAACCAGAAATCTTCATGAATCTTTATTGTGGCCGAGCGCTTCAGGTCCTGCATCAAATTCCAAGGGGGAAGGACCCAAATTCAACAAAAATAAGCCGACGTAAGGGGATAAATTTGAAAAGGGGGTAAAAAAAATAGTTTGAAATGGGGGTTCAAAAGACCTGAGATCATGCAAGTGGGAACAGCCTTAGTAAAAAACAATGTATCATAGAGATCGATACTAATTCGGAAAAAGTAGAGACGTGCAATTGAAAAATATTCACAGAAATATGAACACGGTCAATCCTGGCACGATTTTTGATAAATGATGTGGTGTAGTGTTGATTTTCTCGGGCTCAAATTTAACATTCATGATACATTCGTACCAATTTGCCAAAGTCACTAAAAAAAGAATAATAAAATAAAAATTGAACTGTTGCTGCTACAGATGACTCATGTTTTCTTTTGGCTTCTCGTTCGTCCAAATGAATACATGATGAAAGTTAAACTAAAGGGGGAAAAAAGCAACATATAAATTTATAAAATGGTTTATGCTTTAAAAAATAATGTATTACATTAGAAATAATGTTGCAGAGGCAAAGAGAGAGAGAGAGAGAGAGAGAGAGAGAGAGAGAGAGAATGGAAGAGAACAGACAAACAGATAAATAGACAGACAAAGACATAGAATGATAGACAGAGTGGCAGACAGACAGGTAAAGAGTGGGCGAAGATAGGGAAGAAGAATATTTTAACTTTAAGGACAAAAGTTTTGGGCAGGAAGATAGATTTTTTTTTTTTGCAGTGCAAAATATTCAAACACACCATCAATCCAAGATAATTAGAGACACGGAGAAAGACAAGACAAAAAATAGGGTGACTGAATGAAACATGCAGATTTAAAATGTCTAAGCCCTTATTTTAAGTCAAGTAGCCATGGACATTTTCTATTAGAATCAGTGACACCTTAATTTGTTATACAACCATTTCTTTTGAAAAAAAAACAAACAAACCCCAAACCTGTAACAGTTATTAACATAAAAACAATATCAAGAAAACAACTTTATTTTTTAATAATCGATCGACAACTAGATAATATGAAAAATGTGCTATCTCAAACAAAGAATTCAATAGACAAATTAAAAAAAAAAAATCCTTATTTACTCCAATTGAAACGGACTTTCAAATACGAAAAAATAAGTTGCTCCTTTAGATGGTAGTGAACATGAGAGTTAAAAAAAAATAGTAGTGAAGAGGAGGAAAAAGAAATCTTGAAAGTTCAAAAAAAAAAATTTTTAAGGCAAAGTCTATAGGATTATGTCTGGAGATTCCTACATTGCAAAGTCATGGTCGCCAAGCGTTTCCTCACCTCTAGCCCTTTGATAAGACGTGGCATTGTTACTGATAAGAGTTGAACAATAGAATATGCAAAATGTGCGTAGTTAAAAACCAAATGTAAGGCAGAAAGTGTACAAAAGGCATATATGTATGAAAATTACCTTAATCCCCTCCCCTCTTTCTTTTCTTCATCCTCCTCTTCCTTCCCTTCCTCCTTTTTTCTTCTTCC
>BLXT01005114.1:727065-738970 GCA_019648995.1 Plakobranchus ocellatus
CGATGAATGGTAATAATAAGGAATTTTTTAAAACTATATCTAAGCATAGTTTTATGGGATTGATCCCCGGTGTAGAATCTCTGTTTATTCATGAATAGTTTGAACTTCTCCACATTCTCATTCACTATAGTGAAAAGCGAATCAAAGTTAGATCAGGGATTTTGATATGGAATCCAAATTAAAGCTTGTAATCGACATTAAGGAATTTTTTCCTTTTATGCACTCATAGTGTGGGTAGAGGTTGAATCTACAATTTATCATCTGGACCTAGATCTAAAGTAAGATCTCAGTAGACCAATTTGTTTTAAACCAAAGGTAATCTGAATCTACCCAGACAATTTCACTTTCAGGCCCTTCTTCTACTTAGGAAAATAGGTCCAGTCCTTATTTTACCGAACCCACAACTAACTTTAAGGGAATCCGTGCTTCTAGATCTAGCTTCATCAGCTGAGAATGAGTAAGAGTATGACATTTTCATTCTGCCTTCACAAATTAATGACGAAATGAAGAGGTTGTAGGCCAAGTTATTATGTAAACTGTGCTACTTTCACACTATATATATAGTTTAATATAACAATATAACAATATTATGCTCACGGCGTCTTCATTTTGTTGGTAACCGATGGCACTAGATCTAGAACTTAGAAGCATGGGTCTCCATAACATGAATTTCCCCAGTGTTTTTACTGCCACAGTCCATATCGTTCTAGTTTAGGGTAATGCCTCAGCGATCCCATACAATAGTTACTGGACTGTGCGAGGTACGATAATTCGTCAAATGACGTTATCAGCGGCAAAATGGAGAGGCTGTTGTCACATTCCAGAAGCGATGGTAGAGGTAAATAAAAGAACATGCCATCGTCTTGCGCAACTTACCGTTTTGATTTAATTATGTCAGACCGGCATTCTAATATCCCATCTGGATCTACTTCAAGGCCCAGGTATTCTGCTTGGGTTCACAATTCTATTAAGTTCTGCTTTTTTTCTTTTTTATTCCAGTACTAACAAAGCCCTTTTTCTCAAAAAGTCATTCAGTTCTTTTACATTTTTCAATTTGAAATCCAATCTCCCACATGTAACTTCAGAAGAAAAAAAAAAACCAAACCAATAACTAACTTTAAAGCCTGTCTGCAGTTTTGAAATGGTTAATAGGGATCTATAATGAACCTATAAGACACCGAAAACTCTACAGATTATAGATCTAGATCTAACGGAAATTCGGCTTTGTTTACATTTGTGCCCCATCGGGACGATACCACATGGCAGACCGTGTCAAAGGTGACTGAAAAAAGACGTCACTGCCGGAATTCCCCCGGGATGCAATAAGCTCATTATGGATGTAGATTCGATGCCTAATTATAGCTTTATTTTCATTCTGGGCTGTATTATTCTAGGTATTCAAAGCGGCATTATTATTTTGGTTATTTTAATTCTAGATTCTAGATTCATCGTTTGGTTGTGTCTAGAACATGGCCTAGATAGGCCTGATTAGATCTACAGATCTAGATTCAAGGCCTAACTTTAGATCCACGAGAATCTCGATCTAAACTAGCAGGAATTCGTTACTTAAGTCGTTCAGGAGTTTTACGAAATATGAAACAGAAAGGATACAAGTACAATATATATTACCAATAACATCTTGTTTAGAAATTTTTGAAATAGAGAATGAAAACCTTGTGTAGAAAAAGTTGAAGGAGTAGTTGATACGCCATTATTTTAAAGAAGAGTTCGAAAGTAAAAAGTCAAACCTATATTATACACGGAAAGAGGAAACCAAATACAGAAAACGAACTATTTTAAAAAGCATAGACACTCATAGTCGTAGCCTACATTTTTAAGGTAAGCAAGATACATTTTTTGTAAAGCAGCCAGCTAAAGCAATGTTTATTTTGAGAGCCTTTATTAATTTAACGTAAACAGTTATGAATTATGTAAACATTAACTACCACAATCACAGATTACACTCAGAATCAATAGTGCTATAAATATATTTTCTAAAGGATGAGACACGGAAAATGAAATGTCATAAAAAAAGTTAATATGGTGAAGGAATACAACCACCAAGTCAAAATTATTTGTAAAAATTTGAACAATACAGATAAACATTTGGCCTTGAGTATTCATCGTAATAAAAAAAAAAAAGAATATTTTTGTTCTGTTTTGATCAAATTTTTTCAAATAAATTTGAGTTGGTAGTTGTTTTTCTTTTACTATAATTTAATTTACCTCAATTACCATTGCATCTTCAATATCGTTAAAGTTATTTATTTGTTCCTGGGAGTGCTGTGTTTGTATCATTTTTTTACTTCTTCTGATAAAGTAAGGGGAGCATTAATTCAAAAGTTTATTCCAACGTAAAGTAAAGAAGAAAGTGGCTTACATGAACATGCGAGAGACGCTGTGAACACGGCAAATGCTATAAGCAGCATGGTTGCATTCAGACCCTTAGATAAGCTTCTTTGCTGAGCGCAGCTCGCACTATTTGACAGAAGAAACTGTGGGTTAAGCCCGATTTATAGAAATGCGTGCGTTAAATTTTGGGACAGATTTAAAAAAATGGCTGGGAGTATTTTAGAATTATAATAACATAGTTACCATTATACAACGTACAGTTTAAAAAAGAAAACAAAAAGATTTCAGGCAAAGCGTGTGTATAGAAGAAAAACATTGATTATTGCTCTGTTGTAGATAAGGTCCTTGGCTTATCGAACACATACGTGGGTTCCATCGCTTTTGCCCCTGAGTGTTGCCAAAAAATAGATGATAATCTTGGAGAGTGATAAGAAAGAGCGTTACAGATAAACTAAACTCTTTATATAAGCTCACTTTTTAAGTATCGGTTATTAAAAAAGAAAACTCTTCAGTTGGTTTTTGGACCATAATCAGATTTTTGAACCATGATGAAGCAAAAGTAGGCCTATGGAAATTATTAGGGCAAGACACGTTACAAACCGTCTTTGTAAAACTGAGGAAAAGATATACAGTTTCTAAAAACTGGTATTCTTATCTTTTCTACTTCGACTTTTTTTTTTATCCTAGAAGTCTAGTTGAAGTAGCTTTGTCATAATCATGGTTAATGAGAACGTTAGTTAAAACAAACTTTTTGGAGTGTTCTGTTTGTTAAATGAACGGCATAATTTATTTTCAATTCAACTATATTTGTGTCTGTGTACATAACATATATATATATATATATATATATATATATATATATATGTCAAAGACTTAAAAATACGTATGATACATTGCCAAAAAGTGGACTCCAAAATTATATCACATTTTTACTGCATTTTGAAAAAAAAATCTCCAATCACAGAGGGGTAAAGCCCAATGGAGAATCAGTGAGATAATATTCATGCACAGTTGGATAGCAGGGGTAGATCCATGTAAAAAAATTGGTCTGTATTACTTCACTTGGTGGTGAATGAGTGTAAATTATTGATGGGTGACCATTTTTTTGGTGATTTTGTCATCATAGTTATGTTCGAAATTTATTTGGTTAATTTAGACAGCAAGGACGGATCCAAAACTGAGTTTTTAAACATAAAGCAGTATTTTGTATGCCATTGCACTGACAAAATAAAAATTTATATATTGATTAGATACATTTTTTCAAATAAGGCTTATAGAAAATCTTTCGCACATAACTATGATGACAGCCCACGTTTTGGCAAACCCTCATATATACAATGGAAACATGATCCAAGTCACACTATATATTTTTGAGAAAATCAAATTTTTCTTTTAAAAATCAAATAACTGTTCCAAAGCCACCATATGAGTCTCATAGAGAGTCTTAGTATAGAGAGCAGCAAAATTACCATCTTTTCTTATAAAGTTGATCATAGAAACTTTAAATTTTTTTCTGATGGTATAGTTTTCCCCGTTGCTCAGTACGCTTGGTGGCAGGGGCTTACTCACTAAAGATATCTTCCTAATCTTTGGTGAAAAATTTTCAATTTAGTGCCTCATTTTGTATGTTTTTTTTTATTGGATTTTGTTGTTGTTGGTGATGTTTGCTTGTTTCTTGGCTTGTTGATTCAAGGTTTTGCTTTTTTTTTTTTTTTTACAACACATGCAATATTTAAGTCTGTGGCAACTGCAACCTTAGATGAGGTAAGGGTAATCTGGGCTTTCCAGTAAAATTAATGGGATCTAAGTGGTTTACAGATAGACAAGACATTTTGAAGTTCGGAGACACGTTTTCATCGTTACATTTTGTGAAGAGTACATTTTACCAGAGGAGTACCTCAATTTAAAGAAAAGGAATTGGATTGGAAGAATTCAAAAAAATCAGTCAAAGTATAATAGAAAGAAAAACCTAAAAAACTAAATTCGGCATGGAGCTTACAAAACACAGTCTTTTAAAAGGTTTTTTTTTTATCTATGCTTATGCAACATTATCCAAGAATGGTTTTATACCAATTAATACTGAGGCATTTTTTACGTACGTAATTTCATTGGTGTCATATTTAAAAAACAGGAAGGTTATCATTTTGTATTCAGCAGAGAGAGAGAGAGAGAGAGAGAGAGAGAGAGAGAGAGAGAGAGAGAGAGAAGGTCGAGTAGAGTTGACAGTGATAGACATTAAGGAGTTGCGAGATGAACCTCACATATAATCACACAACAGAGTCAAATCTCGAATTGGAATTGTCAATTTTGTATTCAAAAGTCCTCCTGCTTCATTGTTTTACCAAATGTTTACCAAAGATTACCTTAGTTACTTTTAACAATCTTCCCTAGCACATTAAAGCACTAAGATAACTTGTAGGACTTAACAGCCGTCAGATTGCGAGAAAGAGAGGCAAAGCTACGATGTAGTTTATTGTTGGCGAAGATTTTCAGACGAAAAGTCAGGATTATGATTTTAATCTAATAAAACTAATGCAAAGAACTCATGTTTTCCATTGCAAATTTTTATTAAGTCTTTGAGTGGGAAATAATAATGCAGAGTTTACGTAAATCTGTTTTACGATACACAATAATCATAATTAGCAACTTGGCTTGTCGCATGTTTTCTTTACATTCTTTTGAATCCAAAACCCCAAGGGGCAACAAGAATGAGTGGCACTGGGGTAATAAATCGTTGTGATTCTTCTAGAGTATTTCGCTGTGAGTTCGAGGCTCACTCACCATTGCTGTGTTGAACTAAAGCCAGGAGGACTAATAAATAAAGACAGCTAACTGGCTTTTTACCTAAAACCAGACGCCGAAATATGGTGTCTTTTCAACGTTGCTTGTTTTTTATTTACTTAATTTTTGCGCGCAAGGAAAAAAAAAAACAACAAAACAAACAGAAATTGAGACATGTCAATCTTAATGTCATAAGTGAAAATAGTGATCCAGTCTTTTTTAATTCATACTCTATTATTTGTACCGATTTCTACTTTCTTTTGCCGTCTCTTCTGTTTTTTTTTTCAAAGCTTATGACCAGCGTTATTACGATTTATGTATTTTCCTTTTATCTTCATTGTTCCTGTGGTAAATACTGGCATATGTAAAGTCTCTCCTTCTTCCACCCAGTCCAAACTCTCCAGTAGCTTCGCCCACAGTCCAAATCCTGCCATGCGTTGGTGACAGGGTTGAGAGTTACACAGTCATTAAAAACATCCGGGTCGAAAAGGCCCTTCTTACGATAAATTCCTTTGCCTTTTCCAAAGTTCTCGTAGAAGTTCGATTGTTTCAACTTTTCACCATCATGCCATCGGAATTCATTCTCGTCCCTAATATCGTCAAGACCAATAAATGCTTCCTCTTGTATTCCGTAACTGAGAAGTTTTTCTACCAGAAAGTCGTTGATTTTTTCTGTTTTAGGCATGGCAAGAGATCCTCCATTATCTTCACATTTTTTTATCGCTTCTCGGAACTGCACCTTTGCGTCAGACGAGTTGACAAATTGGTAACAAACGCCATCAAGAACTTGAAGGAATTCTCTAACTGTGTTGACCAGATCAGGTGGGCATGTGTCTTCTATCTCACCTGCCTGGCCTGGAGATCGATAAACAGAACGGATTGCATTTTATGGACTCAACATTGGCAATTATTGTGACAGTCATGAGAATGATTAGAAGGCATTGTTGTAATCTATACTGTTCATATTTATGTACTCTAAATTTTATGTCAAGTAAAAATCCTAAACCACTAAACAGAATAACCTCAAACTTTGTGTGATCGATTAGCTGTGGTGGAAGGCTGGAAAAGTTCTAAATTCTACGTCCTTCTAATTTTTGTTTTCCATTGTGTCTCAAAATATAACGCCGAATTTTACATCAGCCATGTTGAAATGTATAGATTTCCGGTTAATTATTGTTTACATTGAGGTCATAGAGTTACACTAATCAATAACTTTCATTCTGGGCTGCATTAAAAGCGAAGGTCTGGATTCTAGCATTAATATCTGAATCAAGGCGTTATTAGATCTAGATTTAGATAGGTCTAATTATAGATTTAGATTAAAAGCCTAGTTATAGCTTTGCTTTTTTCTGAGATGTAGTTTTCTAGGTAAGCATAGCGACGTTTTTTATATTTTGATTTATTTTAATTCTAGATTCTAAATTCATCTTTTGGTTGTGTATCGATCTAGATCTAAATAGGCCTGATTAGATCTACAGATCTTTATTCAAGGCCTAGTTAAAGCTTTAGACCCACAGAATCTAAATCAAAACTGGCAGGAATTCGTTACTTAAGTCGTTCAGGAGTTTTACGAATCATAAAATTCAAAGTATACAAATGTGTATATATAGTAATGATAAGGGAATACTTCGGTATCTCATTTTATTTGATACGGCGCGTTCGTGATTTAGATCTAGATTCTAGGGTTTCCTTAGCTCTTAAATGTTTAAAGGGCATCCCCTATCGACATTTGGATTATTTGCACTATACCTACTCTCTCTCTCTCTCTCTCTCTCTCTCTCTCTCTCTCTCTCCCCCTCCCCCTCTCCCTCTTTCTTTCTTTCCTCTGAATCACAGCGTTCCGGTTCCGCTGACCCGTTCGTAGAACGGATTATACAGCAGGCAGTAACGTATATTGCCAATAACAATCTTATTTAGAAATTTTTAAAGACTGAAGCGAATTGTACAAAAATTTGAAGAAAAAAGAGTAATTAATCCGCCCATATTTTATAGAAAAGTTCGAAAGTAAAAAGTCAAACATATATTTTTCACGGGAAGGGGAAATAGAAGCCAAATACAGAAAACGACCTATTTTAAAAAGCATAGACACTCATAGTCGTAGGCTACATTTTTAAGGTAAGCAAGATACATTTTTTATAAAGCAGCCAGCAATGTTTATTTCGATAACCTTTTATGATTTAACGTAAAAGATTATGAATTAAGTAAACATTGACTGCCACAATCACAGATTATACACAGAATCAATGGTGCTGTAAATATGTTTCCTGAAGAATAAGACACGGACAGTGAAATTTGATAAAAGAAGTTAATAATACATTCATGTAGTAAAATAATACAGTCACCAACTCAAACTTATTGGAACAAACTTGAACAATACCGATAAACGTACATATGTTTGGCCCTGATCATTCATCGTAACGAAAAATATTTTTGTACTGTGTTGTTCAAGTTTATCAAAATAAATTTGAGTTGGCAATTGTATTTCTTTCACAACGATTTCATCTCCTTTGACCACCATTGCATCTTCAAGATCTCTAAACTTATATATTTGTTCTTGGGAGTACGGTGTTTCTATACTTTTTTTTTTACTTCTCCTAATTAAAGAAGGGGAGCTTGAATTCAAAAGTTTCTTCAACCTGATGTAAAGTAAAGAAAAAAAAGAATGTGACTTACATGAAGATGCGAGAGACGCTGTGAACACGGCAAATACTATGAGCCGCATAGTTGCATTCAGAACCTTAGGTAAGCTTAGTGTGAGCAGAAGGAACTGTAGATTAAGTCCAATTTATAGAAATCCGTGGGAATGATTACGTTCATTTTTGGGACAGATTTTACAAAAAAAAAAAGAAACAAATGGCTGGGAATGTTTTAGAATTATTGTAATAGCATAGTAAACATATTACAACATTCAGTTTTAAAGAGAAAAGAGATTTGAAGGCAAAGCGTAAGTATAGAGGAAAAAAATTGATTATTACTGTGATATAGATAAGATCCTTGTTTTCGATCGGCTTATCGCACAGATGCATAGGTTCCATCGTTTTTCCCCTAAGTGTTGCCAAAAATAGACGATAATGTTGGAGAGTTTTTATACTTATAAATAAATTAAACTCTTTGTATGATCACATTTTTAAAATATCGGTTATACAAAAATCTCTTCAGTAGGTTTGTGGACCACTATCAGATTTTTGGAGCATGATAAAGCAATAATAGGCTATAGAAATTTTTAAGACAAGACGCCTTCCAAACCATCTTTATAAAGCTAAGCAAAAGATATAATTACTAAAAACTGCTTTTCTTATTTTTTCCACTTCGACTTTTTTGTCCTAGAAGTCTAGTTGTCGTAGATTTAGCAATATCATGCTTAGTGAGAAAGTTAGTTAGAACAAACTTCTTGAACTATACTATTTTTTAAATGAAAAGCACAATTCATTTTCAATTCAACTATATTTGTGTGTGTAAATAATATACATACATACATATATATATATATATATATATATATATATATATATATATATATATATATATATATATATATATATGTATACATATCAATTCACTTCGCTGATCACTTCAACCCAAGTTTATATGTTTTACTCCTACATCTTAAGGGCATACATGCTCAAGCTTCACTTGATCTACTTTGTAATATGTTAACATTCTATGAAGGTGATCATTTCTCAATATGTTTTATTTCAAACAACTTTGAATATTGCAAAAAAGAACGGTTTGCCCAGTAAGATGTAAGCTTATAGGCCTAGTTTTGAAAACAATTTAATATTTGGTAGGTGAATTGTGGCCCTATTCGAAGTTGCATTCAATTTTGTTTCACAAATATTTATTAACAGTTCTGGTGTAAATCCTCGAATAGGTTTTTGCGAACATGAGTTAATATTTTTGCAATATTTTTGAAAATTTAGACGAGCCTTCCAGACGTAAAATCATTGTAACCTTGAATGATAACGTTGATATACACATCTTGCGCAACGAACCAATATATTCCGCGGCCGCAGGGAAAGAACAAAATGGACCAGATTACTTGGTTGGAATCAAAATTTCATGAAAATCTTGCAGAGTATTTCGGTACCACAAATAAGACTTTTTTTTTTGATGACGATAAAAACATCTAAATCTACCTACATGTGACAAATCTGGCATAGTTCTAGAATTGGGACGGCTGATCTTTTGATCTAGCCTCGTTTACTTGTAATATTCAGTCAAATTCTATATTGGCCTTGGCCAGGCCTATTTTGCTTTTTACAGTCTTCTATTATATTTAGCTTTATTTACTTATTTTAGATCTTGTGTCCTGAAGAAGATTTTTCAAAGTACGAAAACATTGTTTACGGGAAGTTGTTAGATTGTAACCAATAGACGACATAACCCTAGAATGAAACTAGAAATTTCCAGAGATGTTTACGGATCAAGGAGAGGATAAATGAAAGTAACTTACTGGTCAATATTATTTTTTAGTTTACTGTGTTTACATAAGACAGTAATTCCTACACTTTTCTGGCATAGACGGCTTGTATAATATTGACCTTATTAGTATGGGTATTACATAACTAGTTTTTTTCTGGAAGCTGTAGGCAGTGAGAATATAAAGGTGGTTGAGAGATTGTTTAAGAGATCTCTGAGAGATAGACCGCCGATGTTAATGAATTTGCAGATCTATCGAAACTTGGAGAGTTATCTTGCTGTTCTAAAATTGTTCTTCATTTCAGCAAATATAGTTTTTCTTCAGTTTTCGACAAAACTTGGAGTGGTATATGTTCTTTAGTCTATTAAAAAAAAATTACTTGCTACATGGCGTTGTTAGTTAGACCCATACCTCAATAGCACAAAGCTATTTGTGACACAGATTGAGACAAAGAATGAATCTCATTCACACAAAGGTGTTAAGTTATAAGCTGGGGTAGAATAAAAAGTAACTAGACGATTCGTTACAACTTATTTACAGGAATGCCTTTATTCACGCTCAAAAGAAAAGATTTTATGGATAAAATGAGTAGGAAACTGTCTAGTAGACTTCCACATCCAATGAGAATCTTGTAGCAAGATTAATTTGAAAGTGCTTTACAAGTTGCCCAATATGCTCCTTAAAGCGGGATAACTCAGTATGCCCTTTGTTTCTGATTTTTTTCGAATCGGATTGCATCCCTTGAATAGTCTTGCTGTCTCAAAATAAAAGTTTAATGGAGAATTCGCCCTCTAAATGTCAAACGTTCAGGCTTGTGGAAAGAATCTGAGCTTGGAATCACGCCGGGTGTTTATACCATACCATCATTATAAAAGAAAATGAAATCAATACAGGGAAAAATGAAGATTAATTTGCTTTTGCTAAAAACCTGTGTGATGGCAAGTGAATTTTACTATGGTTACCATTAGCCTTATAATAATTGGAACAATAAAATCTTCACTTTTGTAGAACAAATTTCAAAGTAAAAAAAAAAAGAACAAAAAACAACCCCCCCCCCCCCAAAAAAAAAAAAAAAAAAAAAAAAAAAAAAAAAAAAAAAAAAAAAAAAAAAAAAAAAAAAAAAAAAAAAAAGCACACACAAAAAAAACAAACAAACCGAAATTTGAGAAGGAAGGCAATTCAGGAACCATGCTGCTTATAGTATTTGCCGTGTTCACAGCGTCTCTCGCATCTTCATGTAAGTCATTTTCTTTTTCTTCTTTACTTTACCTCAGGTTGAAGAAACTTTTGAATTCATGCTTCCCTTCTTTACTTAGAAGAAGTAAAAAAAGCATAGAAACATAACACTCCCAGAAACCAATAAATAAGTTAAGGAGTCTTGAAGATGCAATAGTGGTTGAAGGAAATAAAATGAAAGTAAAAGAAACACAACAACCAACTCAAATCTATTTGAACAAATAGATGAAAGGGAAATACACATATTTTTCCAGAGAAAGAATGAAGATGCAAGGGAAATACACAGATAGTAATAGCGCTGGTCTTAAAACTTGAAAAAACAAACAGAAGAGAAGGTAAAAGAAAGTAGAATTAGGTACAAAAGTGAAAGAATGAAAAAGAGTGGAACACTTTTGTGATTAATGACATAAAAATTATCATGTCTTGCTTGCTTTTTTGTTTCCATTCTCTTTGAGAAAAAAAAAAGGCAAATTGAACAGACCCTCCAATTCCGGCGGCTAGTGTTCAGGTAAAAAAGCCATTTTGCTGTTTTGATATCAGTCTTCTTGGCCTTTGGTTCAACACTGCAATGTGAGCCTTGAGCTCACAGCGGAGAAGATTTCTTGAAAATTCAGAACGATTTTACTGCCCCAGTGCCACTAATGCCCGTAACCCCTTGGAGTTTGCATGATCACCTCCATGCGAGAAGCTGGTCAATTTGCTACTCTATATACACAAAGCCTCTGTATCGGATTCTCTATGGTACCTCCCTCACGGTACTATTTATGTCTATAATACTCCTCAGCACACAAGATGTCTAGTTTTTATATAATATAAAGAAGCCGATGCCATCACCTCTGTTTAAAACGAAACCCAAACCAGTCGTTTATATGAAACTTATATAAGGTGGGACTCCATTTAGTCATAAAATGGCTTATGTAAATAAGAAAACAGATCCATATAAACCATGAAAGTTGCCTGGTTAAATGCTGAGAACACATTTTTATCATAAATATATACTACTACTACTACTACTGCTACTACTGCTACTACTGCTACTACTACTACTACCACTACTACTACTACTACTACTACCACTTCTACTACTACTACTACTACTACTACTACTACTACTAC
>BLXT01005114.1:752211-763115 GCA_019648995.1 Plakobranchus ocellatus
CCCTTCCCTCCCCTCCCCCCAAATCCCACAAAGCATAGCTCCGACGCTTCGACAAGATGACATGATCTGCTTTCGCACCAATGAAACAAGACGGATTCTAAACATGTATAGTTGGATACATGAACTGCTGCCTCCAGTGTGCTCTTGGCTTAAGATCTCATTCCATCCCCTGTCCCTATCTAAGCACTACCTTAAGAAATAAGGGATCCTGTCTTGTAGCGCAAGCTTCATTGGTAAGCACAACAAATTATCTTCAAATCAATGTCACGATTTACCGACGATCTTTAGTCATCCGCGACAAATATTTCACGAGCTTTCAAGAGCAAATAATCAAATACTAGATATTAAGAACTGCATGAGCCTAACTCTATTCTGTACTAGGATATGTACTCTGGTTTGAGTACGAAAGAACATGACTTCTATTATCTCTCTATCTTCAGGCAAGACGTCAAAGTGTGGACGGTATTTAAACAATGGGTGGCGATGAACAATAAAATAGCTGAGGCGGAGATTTCGAAATCTGATGATCGTGTTCAACAAAATGACACTTGATAGAGCCTAGCTTTATGTAACTTTCATGCAGAAAAGATATTTCCATGGTTTGAAAAATATAACATCTGACATTTTTGTAACAGATTTGCCATTTAGCACAGTTACTACAAGCTTTCACACACCCCGACAATCTCGGGTACCCAGATTACACGTTGTATGCAGAAAAATGACTAGAGAATTCATGTGAGTAAAACCATCTGAGATTTCCGAGTCAAACCATATTCTGATTCTAGCTCTAAAGTTCTGATGATCGTCATAGAATGAAGATATTGCGTTTATCAATAGATACAAATTAAAACAAATTATAGCCTTGATCATATTTTTAAAAAAATAAAAAAATAGCGAAAATTGTGACACTACGAGAATGAATCAAAATGGAAAACAATACAAGGAAGTTTAATACAATTTACTCAGCTAATGAAAAAAAAATACTAAAGAAGCATATCGTAAAGATGTATTGGACAAAAATATCGACTGTTATGAAGAAGTAGATTTCATGCTTCAAGGCTTTCTAACAAAAGTCATGCAAGGGCCAAGACCAAAATCCAATGAAGACCAATTAATGAGGCAAAGAGCAAATCATTCCCCAAGTTAAAAAGTTTTGGTAATATTTTTGTCCTATTTAAACGGAAAAAAATTTAAGACAGGCAGCGATAACTATTTTGATTAATCAATCACATTCAGTCCTCTCATTTGCATCTTCTTTGAGAAAGTCCTATTGTTCTTGTTCTTTCCTCGTCCATTTGTTAACCAATGGGAGTAAATAAAGAGTTTTAAGTTTGCAAAGAGCCACTGAGAAAAGGCGAAACCAAGTCTTATTCATTCTCAAATTACTAAATACTAATCTAAATGTCCTATTCTTTACATTGGTTGCTCTTTTAGAAATTCATTAAGACCTAAATATAAATCTAAATATCTTACATTTTTCGTTAAATGCTCTCTTGTACGAGGGACGTCCGAAAAGAAACAGGAAAAGGGGCATAATTCTTGAACAAATCCATATTTTTCAATTCTGCCAATGGGAAACACCAGTACAACAAATTAACTTTCACAGTGCGCAGATTCAGCACCATTGATGAACGCACTATTGAACACTACTGGTTCCAATATGGCTACCCCCATCAAAGAGTAATCAAAGCTGGAGGTCAGAGCTGTTGTGCGTTTTTTGTTTTCTAAAGGAACAAAACCTTCTGAAATTCACAAACAAATAGCAGAAACATATGGTGAGGGTGCTATGTCAAGATCTAAATTGTATCAATGGTGTATTTGGTTTGGGGAGGGCCAAACCAGTCAAGGTGATGAGCCAAAGTCTGGTCGCCCGAAAACATCAACCAACGAGGAGAACACAACTCGTGTTGACGAACTCATTAGATGTGACAGGAGGATGAAGATACGCGAAATTGCTTTGAAACTCGAAATTCCAAAGAGTACAGTTCATGAAATAGTCCATGACACTTTGGGATATCGGAAGGGTTCTGCAATATGGGTTCCAAAAATGTTCACGGAGGATCACGAGCTTCAAAGTGTTGAAATTTCGCAACGCCTTCTGCAGCGATGCCAACAAGACAATGGAGATGAAGATACGACGCATATTGGTGTAGGGCCTGGTGGAGACTTTCAAGCAAACAATAACCTTTTTGACAGTCTGATTACTGGTGATGAAACTTGGGTCCATCTGAATACCCCAAAGACAAAGCGCGACTCCATGACTTGGAAACATCCATCCTCTCCCGACACCAAAAAGTTCAAAGTGCAGAGGTCCGCAGCTAAATGATGGCTACCGTGTTCTGGGATGCGAAAGGTGTGATCCTCTTAGACATTTTGCCACAGGGTCAGTGTATCAATGCTGCCCGATACTGCAGCACTCTTGACCGCCTTAAAAAGCAATTCGTCGCAAAAGACCTGGGCTCTTGAGAAGGGGTGTTGTGCTTCAGCACGATAATGCGACCCCTCATTCAGCAAACCTTACACAAAATGGCTGCAGCGCTACGGTTGGGAAATTCTTCCTCATCCTGCCCACAGTCCAGACCTGGCACCCTCTAACTTTCATTTGTTTAGACCCTTGAAGCGCCATTTAGGAGGCATAGTTTTCGAGACAGAAGATAAACTCATCAGTGAATTGAGGAATTGATTTGATAATCTTGACGTTGATTTCTTTCGAGTGGGTATCAATTCGCTGCTGTCGCGCTAGCAAAAATGGATCGATCTCCACGTAGATAACGTTGAGAAGTAGTGGAAGAGTGAACTTCAATCTGTGTGAGTTTCAAATTTATCTGATTAAAACTCTTTGAGTTATGCCCCTTTTCCTGTTTCTTTTCGGACATCCCTCGTACATTGGCAAAAACTAAAACATCAATCTAAAAATGTCCTATATTTCACGTTGGCCACTCTACTTCATACCAAAAAAATTCCCAGTTCTCTCATGATATGGTAAATTTTGCTCTTTCGGATTCGATTCTCACTTGCAATACCTTGAGGTCAGGGTATCGAACTTGAAAGCACTATTTTGTAGGAGAATCGCACTTGCAATACCTTGAGATCAAGGTATCGAACTTGAAAGCACTATTTTGTAGGAGAATCGCACATCCAATACCTTGAGGTCAGTGTATCGAACTTGAAAGCACTTTTTTGTAGGAGGATCGCACTTTTAATCCTACTCTCTCGGGTTTGATCCATACTTCGAATACTTTGAGATCAGAGAATCGGAACTCGAAAGTTCTGTTTTGTAGAACAAATGGCACATTGAATCCTGTTCTCTCAGGTTCGACTCACTATACTTTGCAATGCTTGAGATCAGGGTGTCAGAATTTGTTAGCACTGTTTGTGGAATAGCCAGGATAAAATAATAATAATGCAGGAGTAAATGTGTGGGTGAAAACCGCCATAACGTTCTGTAGCTGGATTAGTGCTAAGTATAAATTTGGCCAACTAACCAACTGGGCCTTCCGTCGGACTGGCCGTTTCAATTTAACAACTATTGGTCAGCCAAACACACACTCCTACAAAGCAGTTTGTTTGCCATTATCAAGATATTTATAAGCAATAAATGTCCCTACTCAAAACAGGAAATAAGTGACTAATACATGGGAGAATTAGAAACTTCCTGAAATATCTTTTCATAAATGTTCTTAAGAGGAGAGGCTAGGATAGAACATGGTTTTAAGAGAGTCAGAGAAATATGTGAGTACAAAGTACTGTGGGAGAAAATTGAATTGAATGTGAAGAGTGAAATTGACAAAGAGATGTCTAGTTACAATTGCTGGACTCTATTCCTCATTTTTTTTCAAGATCTCAGTGATTTAATTTTTTTGTTTTCTCTCTCTCTTTTGAGTAATTTTTAATTACTCTTTCGCAAACGAGATCATTGATAAAATAGCATGCAAAAGGATTTCTACCCTAACATTGCACTTATCGAGCAGAAAGTATTTATCAGAAAACTACGCTGGTGCTACTGGTACGATTTAGTTTGTGCTAACAGGAATATGATGGCATAGTAGGCATTACTGTAATCTTGTAGGCCCAGCATCAAAACAGCAATTTATAACTAACATTCCTCTGTCTTGAGATCATACAACAGTCTTAAAGATCCGCATGTCGCACATCAGACTTTTGAGGAAAAAAAAAATTAAGTTTGTTTTTTTCCTTCTTCAAAATTAGCAAACATGAAAAAAAATTTTGTCACAGAACCAATATAAACTTATTTGCTTTAGTTTTTGCAACATTAGAAGAATTACAAATGTTAGTTTCGGATTATACCATTCATTTGAAATGTTAAAAGTATAACTCGAGATATATTCAGACTAGCCTCCGACATGACTGTTGAAATTTCAACCTTGCTTCTCCTTTAAATACTCCCCGTTTCCCAATTTAAGAGACACATACACACAAGAGAATGACTTTTTGGAAAGAAATTTCAATATGAATAGTTTCTTTTCTTCTTGATGGACTCCTTCCAAATAGCCCTTATACAAAACAAAGAGATTATGAAATGAACCACAAATTTTACTCACCTCCTGTGTCGCACAGTTTGACGAGGGCCATCTTGCCACTGCTGGTAAGCACCTCAATCTCCAGGTGGTCACACAAGTGTGACATGCGACACTTACACTTGATCTTCACCAGGTCTGGATGGATGCGCAGGGCTCGCATGTACGAGGTCTTCCCTACTCCTTGGTCTCCAAGGAGGATAATCTTTAGGACGTAGTCGTAGCTTGAAGCGCAGGTGGCGCTGCCGTAGCTGAAATGTCTGTGTCGTTTGGCGGATGAGAACGAGGACTCCCTGGTATGGTCATCGCCAGGCAGGAAGTATTTGTTAATGTCCAGGGGCCCTGGTTTGTGCGCCATCGCTGTTCGCTGGCCGAGAATTTGGTTCTGCATACTATGGTACAGATGGTTTACAGGCATTCTAATGCTGTGGCTGTCACTTGTCTTTGTGTGAAATGAGGCGGCGCGCCGAGTAAATAATGGCTAAGGTTAAAATTTTAACAGGTCAAGAGGAAGCAGTGAAACTTACAGCAGCTCATAGTGAAGTGCTTTGGCTTCCAGATGGTCTGTTACTTGGCGAAGGCTCCTCTGTCATCATACTCCTTTGGAAAGCACTGCCCTCAGACACACAGAAAATAATTCAGGACGCAGATTTTGAACATAAAGACACTGCGCCTATCTAGGCAACGTCTTCAACTGTTGTGGTATCGTCACAGGTTGTTAGTCTGTTGTTGTTTGGTCCCTGGGCCTGGTGATCATAGATCTACCTAAACAACCTCTAATCTCACTTTTTGAGTCAGAACAATCTTCTCTTTTCAGTCAGCCCAAACAATACCGCAGCATTTGTTGAATTCTGCAACTTTTAGTTTTATCTGAAATGAAAAGATCAGCCGTGATATCAATCAAACATATACTAAGAATTTTGTTTTAAAATGTTATGTTTAAAAAGCTGATATTTGCTCAGTCATTCGTATGAGTTTGCTCTGGTCCCAACAATCCAAATGTTCATTTTCGCTACGTCAAGGAGAATATGAATAACATGGACCAACTTGATAAAGGTTATATTTCAATTAAATTCACACATTATTATAGATGAGCTGTATTGCACTTTGTCCGAGATTTAGTTGTACTGAAGTCTGCCATCGCCTTCGAAACCAGGATTATTAAAATAGCACACCTCTACATATTCTGATAAAGTAAGTCCAACTTATTGAATTAAGAGTTCCACATAGCAGTGGAGTGAGAGAGTACACATTTTGCCCTTGTATTTTTCAAAGCGGACAAATAGTTCCATTTGGACGAAAGTATTTTCAGTTTGTTTTTTTTTTCTCCATTCACTTGAGTGCTTGCTATCAGAAGCCCTTTATTCCAATTTGTATATATTTATTGAAAAAAATGACTTCCAACCATACTTGGTAAAGATAGCACCAATGCGGAATTTTTTTTTCTTACTTTACATTTTATTTTCATTAAACATTTTAAAACAATAAATAAATAAATAAATGAATAAATAAATAAATAAAAAAAATAAATAAATAAATAAAAAAGAGAACAGAAAAAAAAGAAACGAAAACAAAAGCAACACACAAATTGTGATGCAGGAAAATATAACCCAGCAGTGAATGATTCATTGTCAAGGACTATTCTCACCAACTATCCACTTAAAATAAAAAACTTATCTGTAAATGTACTTTATACAAACCTTCACAAATTGATTATTTCTTAAGATATGGCAGTTTTTAAAAACGAAAAAAAAAAAACACACACTTTTAACCCACAACACTGAGTGTGCATTGCCTCTACACCTAACTCATATTCGGAGTTTGCATAATGCTGTCACCTCCCTTAGCCTTGAAACTCTTACGCTCGATTTGATACGGTAAGGTCAGACATAGAGTTGTTTCGTGCACATAGCCCGTCCACTGCAGAGTGATGTCAGGGTATTAGGCTCTCGTCAGGCCGGGGAGTCTGTGGAAAGGCTTATATCCGAACCCACGGCAGAAACGTTCCTGCAGTTTCAGGGCAGGTCCACTTGCCTTTATGCCACCGATAGCCGTAAAGTCACTGAGAGTCTGTAGGCAATTCTTTAATAAAAAACGGAATTGTAAACAAGTTTGAGCAAAATATAACTTTCCGTGACTCTGGGAGATGGTCGGTTTCATAGCACTCTGTTGTTTATAGATCAGGCTGGCATTTTTTTTTATCGATGCTCCAATGATATAAAGTCTCAGTAACTAGACGAGCTTTCATCTGCCAAAAAAGATTTGGTATTGACTTTGAAATATCATACTTTAAAAGCCAAAACCGATTCCTTTTTGTGATGGCTGCTACTTTAGTGATCTCAGATCTTGAAGCATTGCCATCCAAGAGGAGCTAAGGTGTAGCCTAATGCAGAGAGCACATTAGTTTGAGTTCATGTACTTGCTACTAGGGTAGCATCTTGCGCTTTGTTAATACAGTCCATCCTTTACTTGGCATTGTTAGGCGTTTTGGAAATCGCCTGTATGGGGTTCGAAACCGCAACAGAAAGTCTTTGCACATTTCCATCCAATTCGCCATATCACCGAACAACCAACGAAGCAACTGTTGTGTTTTAATAATGATCATATTACACTTTAAGCCAATGTCTTACTGCGTTTCACAATGATAACTTTTGCTATGCTTACACCAACCAAAATGAATTGCCCTCAACAAAGCTGAAATGGTATAATAGAAAAGAGTGTAACAATTTTTAGCAACAATTAACCAATGCTTTAAAAAGTATGGTAAAAAAACAACAACTGAGAGGTATAAAAAGAAGAGGAAAAGAGAGAGAAAAGGGATGAGAGAAAGAGAGAGATAGATAGATAGATAGATAGATAGATAGATAGATAGNGAGAGAGAGAGAGAGAGAGAGAGAGAGAGAGACAAAGCAGCAACAAAATATCTCCCCCCCCCTCCCACACACATACACATAGACACCTTGGATTCTGGCTAAGCTAGAGGCTGCTGATGTTTGTACACGAATTGAATTCTTCATAAATCAGGGTATAAAATATCGAACAATATAACAATTCAAATTCTTATCAATCAAAAATTGTAAAATAAACGTAAAACCAAAGAAGTGTCTAAACATAGTGAAGCATAACATTTCCAATCAATTAAACAATTAAGAAACATTTACATCAAGTGCGACAGTAAATTAAACAATAACTAGATTAAGATTAAGAAAACCTCTTTTCAAAATTACCCTGTTTTCTTGAGCCAGATTATAAAGTTAAACATGTTTTTTGTTTAAGAAGAACGTGCTTGAAGTTCAATTTGGCAATATTAAATCTTGTTGTAAGTAATATAAAATGATTACATGCCAAAGTTAAGAAAAAAATTATTATCAATCTTTCACTCAGAAGAAGTTGCTATGAAATAAACTTTGAAAACTGGACCCCTTTTCTTACCACTGTACTCCAAGGCTCATGGCAAAAGAATTGAAATTACACGGAAAAGATCCCACAGAAAATTAGTTAGAGTACGTTTGAAAACTCGCTACCATAATAACATCACGTTTTCGAAACGGTTGACCAGAGTACTTTAACGCTTTTGTGATACCTCGAACCATAAAATTATAGGCCGAGCTTTAACCCGGATTACCATGATAAGGAGAATATGGGCTTGTGAGATACAGTTTTTGATACAAATCAATGATAATCAAATTCCCTAGAGATATCAACAATGTAATACTTCTCAGTGCTATTTATATAATCGGAAAAGTTCGGACAAGTTCACAATCTCATAAAGCCGGCAAACCGATGACAAGATAATGTGAAACGATAGCTGATCGGAAATATCGATAAACAATGCTTCTCAGCTGACCAAGCTTTGATTCTTAGGAATCGCGTTGGCCAGATATAAGGTGAAGCGATAGCTGATCAGGAAATATCGATAAACAATGCTTCTCAGCTGACCAAGCTTTGGTTCTTAGGAATCGCGTTGGCCAGATATAAGGTGAAGCGATAGCTGATCAGGAAATATCGATAAACAAAGTTTTTGCTTCTCAGCTGCTCAGGCTTTGATTCTTAGGAACCGCGTTGCCCAGATATAAGTTGGGGCTGACCAGAAAGTCTATGCCAACAGGATTTATGTTAAATCGATATTATGTTGTCTTATATCCTCTATACTAATAAAAACAAAACAAGACAAGAGACGTGAACATTTGTAGTGTTGGCTACAAAAATCCCAACCACATGATTTGTAATGAACTTTTTAGTGTGCCCATCGTTGAGCGGAAATCAGTTTTCGACCATATTTTTTATCCTTCAACCCAGAATGGAACTTCGCCTGGCATTTACAGTATCAACATTCACCAATTCCAATGTGACTTCAGAGTTTATTGGCCAAAGTGGACAATTGAGTAACTGTAATACAGTCCACTGCCCAGCTACAAAAAAGATTTCACGAATTTATAATTAGTTAGTTATGCCTGAGCCATTTCCTAACATTTTTGATTGATAATCATAAATGTACAATAATCAAAGATTTTGATATATTATGTAATATATTCAGGACAATGTTGCTCCGGTCATTTGGACGAAGTGTCCGAGTTTTGATTGTTTCCCTGTCTGACCCGACCCACTGTTGAGATACTGTCTATAATCATTATCACATCGAGATATCCACCCCATCTGGGGTCGGGGTCATGACCGATGACCGGCCAAGGCTGTTAACAAAGACCTTATATCCAAACTGACGCAGGCCATAATGACAAAAATAACGCTGCACGTGACACCACGATAAGGTGAGCGAGCATCCACTGAGTTCCAAATAAAAGAAAAGACGAAGGAAATCAAAATTCGCGTAAAAGTCAGATGAATCATAAGGTAAATGCCGCTCATATCAGGTTCAAAGGTTGCACCAAGGATTGTAATTAGTAGGAAATTACCTTCTTAACATAAACATCTTCAGGTGGATCATCTAAGAGGAGATAACAGTCTGGCCGTGTCTGCTCTTCGACCATATTGTATTATCATACTAGCTAGAGAATTACTTTCATCAGTATGTCGTATCTAATCAGAATAATGATATTATCAGGGCAAACCCCATAATATTTCCCGAAAATATGGTCATCATTCACTTTGGCATATGTGGTTTTATGTTTATAGTGTGCGTATATGAATGTCCAAGCATATCTTTTTTCGTACCTGGCTTGCTTTTACGGGAAAACATAAATATATTTATACATTTAATTTTGAACTTGGAAACTTTGTCCATCGTCTAATCGAAATTGGCCTTAATCTTAATTAGGAATCAAGGTCTACATTTAAATTCATGAAAAAAATTTATTGAAGGACTCCACTCAAACAAGAGTTTAGGCGTAACGTAGGCCTAGACTTGGTTTATAAAATATATTTTAAACGATTTTTCTCTCTTTACCTCTCCTTCAATCTCTTGTTCTCTCTTGTTCTGTATGAGTGTGTGCGTCTGTTTGGATCGCATGGGCGGGGAGACATAGCCAAATACAAGTTACAAGTACGTTAATCCCTTCCACCGCTTTACACGTGAAAAATACTTTGAGCTAAGGGCACAAAATATTACAATAACGATATTTGTGCTTGTCTTCCCTGGAGTCGACAAGGTCATGACCTCTACTCAAGCAAGGCTCTCATGATCTTTAGGATTCACCATATCTTCTAAAACGTTAAAGTTTTGATGGGAATCAAATCAAAGCACATCCTTGGAAACCCCACTTCTTCTCCACAGAGATTCGGTTTGGCGCTGTTTCTTTTACACTTTGAATTTTACAAATTTTAAAAATTAACAATCGTCTTTTCAGATTTTTTTACCCTCCTGGATTAATGTCCTTTCTCTAAGCAGGTGACTTTGTACCGTAGACATATCAAACCATTTAAAATGTGATGCATTTAGCAACTTAGTACTTTGTGTGCTTTTTCATTTCACTTGTATAAAATATCATAATTTTCCTCATTTTTTTCTAGTTTCATGGCGTCAAAAGACCTTATCATTTTGTTCATCAATGTTTATAAGCATATAATTCCGGCCCCATTGAAAATTAAGTATGTGAACTCGCTTCCGTCCTTTGTTGCGATAACAAGAAAGCAATCTTTATTTTCTAACCACTTTGTTTCAACGAATAATTTTGTAAACACATACAAAGAACAGAATATAGTCTGCTACAAAATGATGGGAAAATAATCGTGATCAAGCTCTAATTAGTCCTGAGGATGATTCCCGTGTCATGATATCCTAACGAAGACAAATGGAACTTTCATCTGTGTGTTTGTCGTTCATTGTAAGTATGAACAGATAGAAGTTTTTCGTAGTGCATAGTGGAAAAATACTAATGAGAGAGCAAGGCAGCTGAAAGTCTTCTGAGA
>BLXT01005114.1:935285-949410 GCA_019648995.1 Plakobranchus ocellatus
ATAGATAGATAGATAGATAGATAAATAGATAGATAGATAGATAGATAGATAGATAGATAGATAGATAGATAGATGAAGAGAAACAGAGAGAGAGAGAGGAGAGAGAGAGAGAGAGAGAGAGAGAGAGAGACAGACAGACAGACGGACAGACCAGACAGACACAAGCGGGTGAAGAGAAGAGTGAGGTAGATTAAGAAAAACGTACAGAGCGGAAAAGAGAAAGAGAGAAAAGAGAGAGGGACAGGAACAGAAACAGAGTTAGACAGACAGACAGACACAGAGGGGAGTCTTTTATATTTTATAATGTTCTATAATAAGCTGAATGAAAATATAATTTCCCATTTATTTCCTCCAGAAATAAGTAAAGAGAAAGTGCAACGCTATTTAAACCGCATCTCCTGTATTTACTCTAACCTTGATCTACTGGTGAGACATGGTCACACCTTCGGTAAGTTGAAATCAATATCTTCATAACTATTTTGCTTGTTGAGAATGTTTTTCCTCGATATTTAGATTGAACAATAAACCTGTGTTTGTTGAGTTCCAAATTTAAACCAGATATGAGCGATTTGCCTCGCAACACATTTTGCTGCTCAAATGCTCTTAAGAAGCTGCCCATATATAAAATTCTTCCTTTGCTTGTTATTTCGCATTCGTAGTTATTTTATTGTTTGTTTTCTTTATATATTTTTCGTATATTTATGTCATTTATAAGGATCCAAGCTTTTTTTTTCCATACCAGTTGTCACTTTTACATTAGCTCTCTAAAACTCTGATTTACTCTTTTATAAGTGCTTTATAGCCTTTGTGAAACTTCGCATTCAAGTAAAACTATCTTATGTATCTCTACCCACCAGATTTTTAATCAGCTCAAAAACTTTGGTGCGTGGGTTGTCCAATTGTTATTATAAAGTCTGTCTTGTCATACTAATGGTGTCAAAGCTGTTGAATGTCAGTCTACAAACAACTCTTCCTTAATTGAAAAAAAAATTTTTAGTTTTTATTCATTTATTTATTTTTCATTTGCAAATACGGAGAATTGATAAGTAACTTTTTAAAACTGTTTTGTCGGTATGATGCTGTTGATAACTGCAACTAGTTATTCTACTTTTTCAGGTCCCGTGACCATAGTGTTAGACCTAAAGCTCACTGTAGACGATGTTCCCATTGGCTTAGCTCTGCAAGGCCACTCCCCTTTTCGCTTTGTGTGTCAGAAGGCGTGGCTTGAAGTTTTGCAAGATGTCTGTTTGCCAGTCTCTCTGCTAAGTAGAGTCTTAGAACCACGAGTGAGTTATTGGATTATGTGAACATCATCCTGTCTCCTTATATGCATTGATTGCGTATATGATAAAAATAAGAAAGAAAAAAAAGAACAGAAAATATCCTAACTTTTTTTTGTTTTGTATTGAGTGAAGAACAAGGACTAAATTAGAATTATTTTTCTTAGCTGCGTTTCCTTTACCGTTTTTACTTTTACACAAGAGAGCACATGACATTAGTTGGCTTAGAATGAGAATCGAACCAACCATCTTTCGCCCAGAAGCCAAGCATCCTACCTTATATATCACACAAGGATTATTTGGAATGGTTAAGTTTGTGCCCGTTTCTGACATCCATGCCTGAAGGGCACCTAGTAGGGATGGACTTCATGCTTAAAACTACAACCCCTCTGATTGTTCTCATGTGCTAACTCTCTCATTCAATGCTATTTAATACAGAATTGTATTGTGTGTTTCACACCTGTTTCCGATCGCGCACAGGGTTTGTAATGCAGGCATATTGATTTAAATTACCGTTCAAATCTTAGCGCCGAACCATATTTTAAATAGTTTTAACGTACAACAAAATGTGGGATTTGTTCATCATTCAAAGCGAAATCTTGCACACACTGTTTTATCCTACAGTACCTTATAAACTGAAATCTTCTCCTTTCAGACTAGCCTTAATTTCATAAGCCAATTCGCCTTTTAATGAAAAGTGTTCGTGAAAATTATATGCAAATTAGACAATTACACAAAACATTATTTTTCTGCTGACACATATTGTTACTCTCTCAAATGTATTCATACAAAATATAATAAAAAGCGAGTTTTTTTTTAAGCAAGCTCTTTTGAAATGCATTGCTTTTCGAGACAACTATGATTGTCGTCCTTGTCAGATACTGTATGCAATAAATAGCAAATCCGCTTCATAAACTACAGAGACTTTACTGTCGCGTATTTAAATTGCAGCAAGCAATCGAGATATCCTGGTGTAACATGGTGTATCAGTCCACGATCACCTTGCCTATATATAGGCCTTATATTCACACAACAAACACTTAAAACTGCAAATTCTGTTGAAATTGAAACTAACATGCTTTCAAAACGAATATAAGAAAAATACGTACAAGGACTAAGAGATATTTAAATAATAAGAGAAGTCTAAGCAGTAATGATATTAATAAGCACTCGAAAAGAGTAGATCCTTCTAGGGAGAAAAGATTAATTAAAATTGATTCCCAATATTCAGAAGGACGGGGCTACTAGAATGGGCTAGTCTAAAGGCTGTGTCGTCTCATAATTTATTAAGAGCTTTGAGAGAATGGAGGCAGCGTTTCTTTACTAGTAAAGTTTAAGGCATGATTAAAGAAAAAAAATCGTCTGTAAAATGTTGGAATGGAAATATATACTTACTGATTTAAATGATATTTTTAAATGGAATGATAATAAATCTGTTTTTAGACATCATGTTATGGTAATTCTCAAAAGTGACATGATTGATTCTTGCATTTGGTCAACCAATTGTTTCCGCCTTAATATTTCTCTGTATCTCTGGCTATGCCATTAATGACCTAAAAAAATTCCATAAATCAAGGTATCAAATCTGATTCACAATCGTATGTATCATTCATTTTATTTCAACCTTCTCCTACATGTTATCGTTTTCCCATTATTCTTGAATAGAAATATCTTTCTTTTTAGAATTGAATTTGTTTTTATTACCGGTACATTATTTCTGACCATTATTTCAGTATTTAACCCATATTGAGGTAGAGGACAGCCAAGTATGCTCAGACCCTGCCCGATGGAAGGATCTCCTGAAGGGACTTTCTAGGCTACAGGAACTCTCGTGTCTATCGCTACCCAATTCCGTTCACGTGACTTTGCTTCCTACTGCGCCTGCGCGCATAGGTCGACTGCTAGGGTCATTCAGGAATTTGAAGAAAGTAAATGAGTGACTTTGAAATTTAAATTTTTGAAGGTTAATTCTTTTTTTTAAAATATAAATATTGGTTAAAATATTTTTTTTAAAATGATATTTATTATTTCAATGCCAACAGCAATTTTTTTCGATCCTATTGAGTATAAGTTTAAATTTCATAAGCTCAATTTTTGCTGTTCAGAAAACATCAATATTAAATTGTCAAAACTGCTGTTATCTAGGGATGATTTCATTCTCCCTTTTTTTTTAAAATCATGAATATAATCTCAGGTTAAGCCACTATTTTTTTTCTCTAGTATTAGAAAATAAAAATTATTGATCATTACATTCACTTATTTCAGAGAAACCATATTATGTTTGCAGTTTTTTTTTTCCTTTTTTGTAATTCTGAACTAAGCAAATGAGAATTATGTAGCATTTCATATAGAAAATAGGCAAACAAGAATAAGTTCTTTTGTTGTAAGATAAAGTCCATCAGGTTGGGGATGCAAAAAAACTGAATTCTAAAGAAAGAAGCATAACAGTAAGTTGAAAAATATAACAAAACCATTCAACCCACATTGATCTTAACCTGTAGGGCTTATTGTGGCAAACAAATTTCACTTGACATTTGCACTTGTCAAATGTATGATATCAAACCAAAGCGGAGTAATCTTAAGTATATATGCATATTTGTTATATGTGTGACAATATCTTAATTTATAATATGGAAAATACAGTAATCAATATTTTAAAAAAGTATTGTCAAAATTCCAAGTCATTATCTAAAATTATCATACTCATTGCGATTCAGGCTTTGATCTAGAAGTCTGACTGTACAGTTATATTGAAATTATTAAAAGCATTTCTATTTTCTGGTTTTCTAAACTTTTGTCATTAAAACGGTCATAAGTAAACCTATGTATTCTATGATTTTATCGCCAGCTAAGTTTATCTTCCTGCAACCTCCGTGACTCCCTAGAAAGTTTATTGGAGCCCCTGAGAGGACCTCTGGTGTATTTAAATCTCCGGGATTGTCGCCTGTCAGACGGTGACCTCCGTGCTCTCTTGATGTGGCAAGGTCTGACAACTCTCAGGGAGTTAAACCTGAGCCGCAATAGTTTGGGAGTGTTGTCTCCCTTGGTAAGAAAATTGTTCAAGTCAGCGGTTTTATTTTGTGCTGCTGTACCCACATACCACCTTGTGACATAAATTTATCTAAATTTAAAATGTTCTTTTTGTGGATAATCTGAACGTTTAAAATTAGTGGCTAGTATAACATTTTATGTTTACGTGATTTTATGACACTGAAAATAGTTCATTCTATCTAAGGCAAGGGTTCAGTAACTAATATGTTTTAAGATCTAGCATGCAACAAAGAGAATCTCAGCCATCTTTGCAGTAAATAATTTCTTGGGTAATGGGGGCAAAATCTTGCATTTTTGAAAATTCCATGATTTATTTTCTTTTGTAGATCACTTGTCTTCTCGCAAGAATGGAGCACATTACGTGCTTCTCCGTATCCTACTGTTCTCTACCATTAGAGGCTGTGAGAGATATTGTGCGTCACTGCATGGATTGTTCGTCTCTCAAGGTGCTCTGCGTGCAAGGGTTCATTCCTCCACCCTTGCATGAGGTCAGTTCTGTAGCTTTAACTTTCCAAAAATCAATTTTAAGGTATCCTTCCCATAAGTATCTTGGAAAACTTTGGGACATAAAACGAAATTTAAAAAGTATGAAGTTTTTCTATTTCTGCAAGGCACATAGCAATATTGATGATCCTAAGATGGGCTTAAGGACAGATTAAGTTAGACCATATTTTTATTTAAATGTCATCATTATCAATTTACCAGGACTGACAATTTTCTCTGGAGATTTTGAGGGAAGGAAGTGGCTCCATTAATATTAAGCCAATACACCACGTTGCCTTTTCCACTTTGAAACAGTCTAGAAAAGTTGCAAGCAATATATCGTCTACTGAGTTGCTATCAATAATATGAATGTTTCCAACAACTCGGACTGCTTTAAAAAATATGTGATTTAAGCGCAGTTTTTCAAATCTTTGCAATATATACAAATTTAAATCGTTAAATCTCATTATAATGGAGATAAGCTCAAACTTGAAATGCCTTTACAATTTTTTCGTAGGGCGTTAATAAAATCCACAAAAATACAAATATGTTACTACACATCATGCCATTTTATATGGGCATATTTTAAAATCCCGAAGTGGTTTTACGGATTTATATAACGATACTTTACAACCCTATTTAAATCTTATTAGTTAGCGAAATAAAATATGCAGGTAACACTTTTATAACAATATCGCTTCGGAACTTTGTTCACCGCAAGTCAAAGCTAAAGGGGAAAGAACAGCATTACATGTTTGGTGCGCAACTTTTGTTTCCTTGAGAATATCTTTAAGTGAAATGATAAAAATCAGCAATGGGTTTGGCTAATGATTATAAATACTAGGAAGAAAATCCACTGATAATTAATTGCTTAATTCAGCTCAGTCTCCTGACAAGAACTAATTTGAAAGCTCTAGTCTGCACGATGCAAGACCTAGATTTGCAAAGGAAACATAATAAAACTCATAGACGTGAGATAAATCAGAGACAACTATGGTCTTGCTTTTTAAATTTCTTTCTCTGTACGATCACATCCTTAAAAATCTTCTTTGTCCATTTGTATACGAAGACTTATGGCTCTTTTAATTCAAATTAATATTTCTTTCCTTTTAAGCTTATAATATTTTTCCTATAAATTTTCAGTTGCGAGGAATCTTAGAGGACTGTGCCAACATTCCCACTTTGCAGAAATGCCTGCTTCTGCCAGAGGCTTATGCCTTTCCAGGGACACACATCTCTCAACGGGCAGACAACCACGGCAGAACGATTCTCCAGTGTGCCCATTACCTGTACCAGTTGGGCCGTTCAGACATCGAGATTGAGTGAAATATACTGATGAAATAATTCATATAAAAAGATATTCGATATCGAGAAGAGATCGCTGATCAAGGAAAAGACTGAAAGCTCTTTGTGAGAGACACAAGTAATTTCCAGTTACAGCCATAAATGGATGCCCATGAAAAGGCACCGAAAAAAAAAAACTGTCTTGAGACCATTCGAAAGTCTAAATAAGATTTAGAAGGAGCAAAAAAGTCTGTCAAGTATGTTTTACCTTTTATTCCATTCTGTTCGTCAATGGTAAAATTTTGGTGCCTTATGCAAATTGAAGTCATCTCATTAATTATCTAGTTTTAGCATTGAAAAGTCCATAGAATGAAATTGCAGGATAATTCACTGGTCTGAAATGTTCAGAATTCAACGGGCATATCTTTCCATACGGTAATACACAACTCAGTGAGACGCAGGAATTCAAACTAGCCTTTGAATCAACTTGATACACTTGGATTGCTTTGTTGTCTCAAATATGCAGCTACACTGCTCGTATTGTCACATTCAATATTAATTGCTACACAATCTTCGACATTTTTATTCACTTGACAATGGCTTGGAGTAAGATACTTTCATCCAGTTTCAGGATCTTATATAATTTGACATGAGATAGAATTTACCTCAGTGGAACTTTTATAAGACGGTTTGCCAAAACGTGGGTTGTCATCATTGTTATGTGCGAAAGTTTTTCTACTAGCCATATTTGAAAAAAATTGAACTCATCAATACATACATTTTGGTTTAGTAAGTGTGATGGTATTAGAAGTTAAATGCTTTATGTTTGAAAAATCATTTTTGGATGCATCTTTGCTGTCTAAATTAAGCAAATAAGTTTTTCAAATGACTATGATGACAAAATCACTAAAAATAAAGCTCATTCACCACCAAGTGAAGAGACACAAACCAATTTTTCGTACATGAATCTACTCTTGCTATACCTGGATTATACCTCACTAATTCTCAATTGGGCTTTTGCATCTGTAATTAAATATTCTTTTGTTTTTTTCAAAACGCAGTGCAAAACGTGACATAATTATGAGCTAAACCTTTTGGTAAATGCTCATGAGCAAGTCTTCTTTTATGTGGATCTAATGCTTCGGACAATTTTGAGCTGCTGTTTCTTTACTGTTAAGAACAATGCAATGCATAATGATTGGATGAACAGTTGTTTTTAATTCCCAATGACCTAGGCTTGTCAGTAATTCATTATAATAGTTCTTTATTTGAACAGATTCATGTAATCGATGTTTTTTTTAAATTAGAAGTGTTTTAAAAACAGATTTCCTCCAAAGAAGCAGGTAAATAATTGTAAAAGTAACAGTAACGTAAAACAACGAAAACTGTTGTCACATTTTGTGAATTGTTGGTTGTGTTTTATTTCAATTTTTTAAATCATAGACAGTAAGGTATCCAAAGTTTTAAGGAGCTGAAGTGAATATCTGTAGGTGTCATTGGTAAAAAAAAAAAACTTTAACAAATTTGGCCTGGCAATCTTAAGATAAAATTTTGACCTGAGTGTGAAGCCGACTTGCGTGGAGTGACCAAACCTCGATCAGCATGAGATCTGCGGGCCATGTAACACACACAACGTTAGCACCGATAATAGTTTAGGCTTTCAACGTATATACATATAACATAGTTTAATAGATTCTTACATGTATTAGATCAACTTGTAAACATGAGATGCTCACCAGCCTCAGGAACAACCAAAAAACTCTACCGTGTTTTATCAAATTGATATATTTTAAAATGCGTAATGCAAACAGAATGAATTGAGAATACACTTTACACCAAGCTTTTCTGTTTGCCTTAAAAGGATATATTAAGTCTAAGGTGTACTATGTATAGACAATGGCTGTCTGTATAACCTACAGCCCATTCTACGGACATTTACAAACTTTTTCCGCTTGAAATGAATCGCCATCACGACTTTTTTTATTCTGGTGTATTGTTTCATACATTTTGAAAACATTCACAATCTAAAAAAGGTGCCTAAAAAAGTATCAATCATTATAACGCGACTGAAGGAGCCATCTCCTTTTTTTTCTGTATCCTTTGTTTACTTTGTTTAATATGATTTCCCAAAAATAAGCGAAGATTTCAGAATTTAAATCAAAGCACCGGTGCGTTGATATGACCGTTGCACCGAACGTGCATAGCATTTAAGGTATTTCAGAGGCAATTGAAAGCATGGCGCGAAAACAATGTATGTGTAAGCAACAAAAAGCAGCGATTTGAGATTTTGAGCCTAAGCAATAGTTTTATGATAAGTAAAAGCATTTTAGATTAATTGATTTCAAATTCGAACATTGCTAATGACTTTTTTTTTCTGAATTAAATATTTTTCCAACCAGCACTGATTTCAGAAATATCTAACTGAAACGAGGGCCAAGTTAGTGATGCACTACAATGATACAAAGTACACTGCAATATTGCTTTAAAAAAATCACCCAATTCGGCATGTTTGTGTGTTAAATTATTAGCATTGCTGTATAATTATGGGGTGCATGTTGGTGAAATCTCAACTACCGAAGTGTTTTTGTGCATCAGACTCTAACTCATTGGTTATTTAATGGCATACAGCAAACTTATGTTTTGCATACAGAGCCATTTATTTTGATCCAAGATAGCGAGGCATTGCCTTCGCTCTGATTCCAGTCAACACTACCATCGAACTTCTCGGAAACTACTGAAAGTAGGGCTCAAAACTACCGAAGCTAATTCACCTCTTCATTGGAGACAGGATTTGTACTGAAAAATCCTGGGTTTGGTTTATGTCAGAGGCAGTCAATATTGCTGGAAAAAAAAACTTATTGAAAAATCTGCAGGTTTTTTTGCAAAAGATCGGAGTAGAGTGTTTAGTGTGATGCAGCCCTGTTCACCATTCAGTGATTGTACTAAGGGAGAAAAAATGTTGTTTAATGCTTTGTTATCAAAGCACTGATAGCATCAACACCACCGCAAATGTAGCTTTTCATCTAAAATATAAAATATTGTGTAGCTGTCTCATCAAATAAGTCGAGCCCCTCCACCGGCGCCCTGGTCTGACGGAGGACCTGAAAGCCTGAGATCATCTTGTTGTGGACTGACTATATGCAAAAGCCAAATAAGTCTATTTGCGGTTCAAGCTGTCTCGGGTGAAGTGAAGAAGTTACTTCCTGAATGTTTTCTGAACGCAAGTTGACTCATTTTGTGAAACACGTTAAGCTGAACTCTTCTTGCGAATACAGTATTGCGAAAGTTTTGAGGATTATTTCCTGATGGTAAATATTCAGAAAATCATTTAGAGACGGAGTTACAAAAATTACATGTATGCTTCGTTCCATAGTTTGAACAATCCCTCGCTGTGGCAAAAGAAAGTAGAAGGCATATAAGGCCATTGTAGGCAAAGAATGAGGCATATTGTTAGTTGCAAACAAAATGAATCACTGGAAAAAGAAGCAGGTAGTGTAAGAATCTTGAGAACGTGTGTGTTTAGGTATGAATAAGAGGGTAAAATAAGCAATGAGATTTTTGTTGAAAGTTCATACTTTTCGCTTATCTCTTACCTTAACAAAGATCTTAAGAACAAATATACCAAACTCGGTTTGTTTACTCTTTCTTGGCTTATGTACGATGACTTTATAGGGTGGAATAACGCACACATGACTTTGATACTTTTTTGTGTTTACATTATACTTTTTCATCAGGATTCTGACAATTTTAGATATAAGACGTAAAATTTGCGTTTTTAGGTCTAATCATTTTTCTGATTATCTATTATAATACGCTGAGTTTAGATTTTTCTTGACTTAGTCCTTTCTTACTGCTCATGGGACAGAAATAACTTTTAATGGACCATACAATCATCATTGCTTTGAGTCAAATGTGGTAAACAAAAACCAAAGAAAACTCCAAGATCCTAAAAAACTAGATTTTCCAACAATTCAGTAATTATTTGCGACAACGGTCAAAAATGGACAGTAAAACATGGCGAAAGCTATGCGTAGTGAGCGAGAATAGATAAGAGTTAAGTGGCAGAAAGCCTTTCCGATAGGGTAATTTCTATCTTTTCGTTTTCACAATATTGAATGCAACGCAAATAAGTTTTAATTCAGGACTTTTCAGGACATTTCTTTCTCAATGAAAAAAATTCGTCATGATATATGTATTTTTTTTCAAAACAGAGAATACATAAGAATCCGTTATTCAGATCTTAAGCCAAGACAGGTTTCCATATTAATAATTGAATTAATTTATTTATGAAACAAAACCACCAATGCAATGGATTTATCATCATCATCATCATCATCATCATCATCATCATCATCATCATCATCATCATCATCATCATCATCATCATCATCATCACATCATCATCATCATCATCATCATCATCATCATCATCATCATCATCATCATCACCATAACTGTATTCATCACATTTTTCAACACAGCTTAGATATTTAGATATTTTTAACATTAATAGCATTATCTTGTAGGTTGTTATCATCGTTATTGTCGTTGCCATCAATAATAATCATAAAATGTTTTCTTCCTAAAAACCATTACAAGACATACATGCGATTTCGTTTTTAGGATTCTCAAATGAATGGAATGTAAATGATTTTTTTAAATTACAAAACAATACTTTTCTGAATGTTTTGCGTCTTCTTGTTCGGTTTTTTTTTTCTTTGTTCTTCAAAAGGAGTTTCGGTATAACACAACATCACTAGTTATTAAAGTTAAGCAAAAAAAAAATAAATAAATAAAATAAAATAAAATCTTGTCTTTTTGGCTTCTTTGAAGCCTAATCGACAAAACTATCGATAATAATTTATCTTAAAAGCCTTTACCTTGTAATTTGCTGAAGCCATTCTAAAAAACCAACAGAATAGAAAAAGTAACTTTTGCTTTTATCTTTTTAATCACTCACGCACTTTTTCTGCAAACATTTTAGGTACAGAACTATAAAAACTTTAGAAAAAGTAAAAAAGAAGTGTGGGTGCTGTATAGCCTGCCTTGAATCAAAGAAAGGGTTATAGCAGAAACGAAAAACAGGAGAGAAATTTAAAAACAAAAAACAAAAAAAAAGAAAAAAAAATCAATTTAATGATGCAAATAATTTTTCAAAAAATATAAAAAAATAATAAAATTGTTACACATTGGCACATGGAATAGTCAAAATATTGATAGCTCACTTGATTAATAATTTGATTGTAGACTGTTAAATCGACAGATCACTAGATAAATTCAAATATTGTAGGTACATAGTTAAATATAGAATTGTCACAAGTTAAGAGACACACAGGAAGACAAACAATAAACCTACAGGGACAGTCAATAAGAACTTGTATGGGTAACTAGAAAAGCAGGCACTTAAACATCAAATATAGAATTGTCACAAGCTAAGAGACTTACAGGAAGACAAACAATAAACCTACAGGGACAGTCAATAAGAACTTGTATTGGTAACTGGAAAAGCAGGCAGCGTAAACATCAAATATAGAATTGTCACAAGCTAAGAGACTTACAGGAAGACAAACAATAAACCTTCAGGGATAGTCTTTTAGAATAAGAACTTGCATACCGTTGAGGACTCAACTGTAACTCAAAAAATGGAATGTCTTGCACTAAGAGGAGTTAGTCAGAGGTTGTGAATGCCATTCTTGATATTTTTTTAGATTCAAAACTTTTTTTCCCGCTGACTCTCAGTGAAACATCTTGTGCCTTCATTTTGAGTTTACTAGGCACTTGCATTCTGAAGATGGTACGTGACTTCTGAAATGATAGTTCTTTAATAGAAATGAACGAGATTTGAAGCTAGAACATCCGATCGTAATTTGGCACTGTGACATTTTATGTTTCTTCGTAGCAAGTGAGAGATGAAGATACTGTAAGTTGTATAATTTTATATTCTCCATCATATCAACAATATCTCTTCATTATTCCAAAACAATTTCAAAATTTTAACACTGGAATATGAACTTCAAGAAATCATTTTCTAATTCAAATAAAAACAAACACGCTCTGTTCCTCATAAACCAAATTTTGACCTCTGACCTCATAAACGTAATTTTGAGCTCTGACCTCATCACTCTGATTGCAAGACACAATAGGACGACATTGACAAACAATCACTTTCATTCTATGAACAAAAAAAAGCCGGGGAATACTCTTCTTGCACTAATGCTTGCGGGGATTGTATCCCTCTTGTATCCCACTTGTACTTTAAAAGGCATGCAGTTTCGTCTCCTCACAGCCAGAAGTATCTTTATCAAAGACCGCTGGATCAGTGACAGTGGTCGCACACTCGTAGCTGAGCGCTATGTCGATGATACTCCCATGCAGGGTCACACGGGACAGATGCCTGCAGCAAAAAGAAGATAATGAACACAAAAATAAAAGTGAGGGTTTGTTCACAAGTAATCCTACTCCAATAGATTCAATTATGTGCTGTTGCTCTTATCAAGAACTTGCATTATACAAATAGTTATATAACGGCGCCGTATAAAATCGCCACAGAAAATAGGAGAGGTCAAACAGTGGGCAACGGAAATTCCATAAAAAAACTAGCCTACTCTGCCGCATGTTTTCTTAAGCCAGCCTGAAATCTGTAGGGATTTGATTTTCCAAAGTTTCTCACCCGACAGGCCAAGAAAAGTCCGAGATCATCATCATACAAAACCAACGAACCTAGCAGCCTTTTTTCCCGTATGTAGAAAAATTAAATTAAATGAAAAAAAAAAGCACCACATTTTGTAATTTTAGGCAAAAAACCCCTAAAAAAATGAAGCTTTATAGATGCACATATTGTTAATAAAATATTCTCATTAGAATTTCTAGTAGCACATCAGGCCAGAGATGGCCTTTGACCTTGATCAAGGTTTTCCTCTATGGCGCTTTCACCTTTCTTTAAAGATGATTACGTCCCGTGTCGAAACGCGTAAAATCCATCATTTTGTCAAGTAATTATTGGGCCTCTTGATTGGCGATTGCATCAATGCTCTAACGTCTTCGAGGCTCATTCCTTGAAACAGAGTGATGACTCATGAAGTCACTGAGATGCAACAACTCCACAAACGACTTGTCATACTAACCTGTGATAGAACTCACTGTCCTTGATCTTGGTGACGCCCACCACCCAGCCAATGCCGCTTGAGCTGTGCATTGAATACAGTTCGTGCTGGTCAATGGTCTTCAGGTGGACAGCGTCATCGGGCAGGCAAGGGCCCATCAGCTGTGGACAGAAAAAAAATAAAATAGAGCATTACCACTGAGAGTACAACATTGGAGAGCTAGGAAATTATTTTTAATGGGTTTCGAATGCGACAGTATTTTGTCATCCCATATTATCACTTGGCAGGTTAATGTGTTTCGTTTTTTTTACGTTATGAATTTTAACTTTGCACTAGAATTAATCCGATCAAAATGTTATTTTCCTGGATGGCTCAAATTACGCAAGGTGCTTAAAAAAAAAATGTCAACTGTATATCGACACAACCTCAACTTGACATTTCTTGACGACTCAGCTCTAAATTGTTCCATCCAAATTCTTACAAAAGCTTTAAGAGCAGAAGAGAGGGGTTAAAAAAAAAGAGGGGTGGGGGGTCGGAAAAGGGGATGGGGTGGGGAAATAATGGGAGGCGAAAAACGGAGGAGCAGTCTTAGAGGTTTTGATACTTTTGAAATTTTTGGTCGATGTACTCTGGTGCACCATGAGAATAGTGAGAATAAAAGAAAAACTATTTCGAATGGCAGATTGTGTGGTAACAAAATATGCAAGTACTTAACTTTTAACAATAAACAAAAGGCTATGAACCAAATACGCTACATTTGTGTGCGTAGAAGGTTGTGATTATCTAACATTTAATAACAGCAAAGATCGTAAAGCAACGATAGTGTGCTCTGATATATTTGACGACATGTGTATCGCAATGGATAGGGTCATCACCCTGAAACATACAGAGTTGTTTGTGCTAGAGCCCGCCATCAGAGGCGGC
>BLXT01005114.1:1056737-1068076 GCA_019648995.1 Plakobranchus ocellatus
TATATATATATATATATGTGTGTGTGTGTGTGTGTGTGTGTGTGCGTGTGTGTGCCTAGTTGCTTGGGTAAATGAATAATCTGTATTGTAAGCTGTTGTTGACTGCAAAACAAAGTAAAGGAAAGTATTGAAAATTTAAAAGTTACTCTGGCTTTGTAAATTTAAATGAATTGAAATTGTATAGCTTTTTCAAATCTTCATGCTCAGTACAGCAACAAAGCGCTGTCATAACTTTGTGTTTTGTTTTTTTCCTAAGCCAATTACATTAAATCTTTATAATTATAAATTTATGGAGAATATTTTTTTACATCTCATCAATTGAGAATTGTGTGCAATATACTTGTACATGGATTTTATGTTCCTAATGAGTTATGTCATTATGCTCATCAAATTGAGTAATAAAGAATTAAGTCCACAGGACACCAAACTGATTTGGTTTAAACACACAATTTAAATTCATCTTGTCTTATTTCCTAATTTTAACCTATTTTATTTTATCTGTTTTGTCTGACACTGGCTGATGATGGATACTATTGAACAATGCAATCTAAAATGCAAAAAGTAGGGTAGAAAATATAATTCATGATTGGGCTTTAGTTCCCTGAATCTATATATATATATATATATATATTTTTTGTCAGTGGTCAGAAGTTGGAGGAAATAATCCAAAAAATGGCAGAAATATAAAAAGTCGTAAGAAATGTACTCTAAGCATTGTATATAACATAAAATAAGTACACATCAGTAATGCCTATTCTCTATTCCAAAGTTTAGAGAGTAAATAAGTAAGATTTTCAAATTGTATGACTAGAACTCGTTTAAAAGAAGACGTTACAGCGTCAGTTTTGATACCTTTCCCATAAAAAGTGTAATTGGATCCGTATGAAATATTGTCAGACATAACATGTTTAATCCAAATTAGGGACAGATAGATACTAATAAAATAATTTTAAATGTTTTTTTCAAAGACCTAACCGAGACCTCTATTCCACAACTCATTCATTCGAATACGGTATTCATGGTGAAAATGTAGACAAATGAAGACTTTGTCAGAGAAGAAAATAACATTTGAAACTGGCCATGTTTTATGACATAATGATAATTCCTTTTAGAACATTTTGACTGATAAGATAAGATAAGATAACTTCGATAAAAAAAAAGTGTGAGTCACTCTTCTTCTTGACAAGCTCATTGTTGTATAGACGTGTGAAATTCACATGTATTCACTTCAATATGAATATCCAGTTTGCTTAGCATAAAATTATCATGATGACATAAGATTAGAAATTCACAAAAAAACACCCATCTTTTCACATTTTGTTTAATTTTGTTTTACCTAAGATTTAATATGAAACTCATAGCATTACGAATGCAAGATTTTCTGTGTGTCTCTTTGTTACATTTTAGCAGTGCAGAATTTTTTTAATCTATTAGGAATTCAATAGACTTTATAGATCTGATATAATCTTTGAAATCAAAATGCGATGCTCTGTACTTATATATCAGATTGGGTAACCTGCATAGAATCGTGAAGGTGCTTAAATTGTACTTTTAGATGCAAGAATTGTCTAAACACTTTAAAACCTTTAAGTCGATGCTACAGATGTCACATCGTTTTATTTCCAATATTATTTCTTTTTGGACTGTATTATTTCTGACAATTTTCAAATAGGTATAGATGGTTAATGTGCACCTTGAGCATGAAATTGAAAGTGAAACTGTAAATATTGCAGAAATAGCACGAATACATAACTTTTAATGATTTCTTTAATTGCGACCTCGTAATGTCCTTTCAATCATAGTACTCTAAGTGGTGTTCAGCGTCTCTTTCACTCTGGCGGTTTTTATTCTCAGTTTTGATACCAGTAATTTATGAAGAGCGATCCAGATATGGAAGTCTGTATATCAAAACAAGCGTAGAACTGATTCAATTAGCTTTGCGGAATCGGTTTTGCAAAATCGCTTTCAGCTTCTGCCTGCACATTCATACGCTTTGTTTACTGCCGAAAAATAGATTTTGTTTTGCTTGATCCACAATCGTGTTTGGTGAAATGATTAAGGCAATTCCCTTTTATTAGTTTGTTTATATATGAAGACTGAACTTTTTTGTTCTTCGATATTTTTTTTTTGTTTTGCCTAAAAGCGTTGCTTTTTTATTTCAGTTTAAGCGTATCATGCATTTTATAGACCATGTGTACATAATCGGAAATCTCTCCTTGCCCTCTAGGTTTCTACTTGATTCCTTATAAGCTAATGCTCAGCTTTATATGAATGGAGAGAGATCCAATTTCAAATGAGAGAATACTCTAATCCACACATCGATTTTTGAAAAAGGGATAGTTGGCTCGAGATCAAGATTTAGCCCTAATTCTTTTTTTACTTTTAGTGGAATTCATCTGAAAAATAATTAAATACATTTTAAACTACGTTGTTTTAATTCAACATTAATAATCTGTACAAACCTGCGATTCAGTTAAACTTTTAAACTCATTTTTTTATCAGCCCTAACTTGAAAGAATCAAAATGTAGATCGAGGTAAAACAGGCATCGATCATCAGCAGTTTAGATTGAGCTCTAAGGCTTGATAAGTCTGGATCTCGGTTTCTTAAGATAAAGATGTCGGTAGAAACGATCAAGCCAATGCTCAATGAATTAACGTTCGAGTATTTCTGAACTGAGCATAAACCAAAGCCTTATGCCTATATGTGTCTGTTTTTATTTACTTTTGCATTTCTTTTTTTCTTTCTTTTAATTTTTCATTCACTTTTACCTTCTTTCGCTTGGACACATAAAGGACACGTGTAGTAGACTTTCTAGTAAACATTGTAGCAAGCCTTGAAGAGCTCACAGTCGTTATAGTTATTGACTGGGGTCTACAGTTTTCACCATGTGTACAGTAGGGCGCCACAGCACACGCTCACACACACACACATACTCACTCACATTGTAGGGATAATTCACTTCAATAATTTTACTATCGCATGAACTTACTCATCCTGTCCGACACACATGCACACACACACACACACACACATACTCACTCACATTGTAGGGATAATTCACTTCAATAATTTTAATACTATCGCATAAACTTACTCATCCTGTCCGACACTCATGCACACACACACACACATACACACACACATATACCCACACGTGATGGAGAAGTTATAATGGTTAGACTAAAAACTTTTATAGTTATCCAGTTAGATCTAAATATTGATAAAACTAATAGGGTTTTTTTATTGTAAAGATTCGAAGCATCTTAATCATCTAAAAAAATGAATTTATCAATTGACTGTACGTCTATTTTTCGCACGTTTTCCTATCGATTTTCCAAAACATTTGGTATTGAACACGGCGAAGAACAACATAAAACATTGGGAATGTTGTTTTTATCGAACGCGAAGTTTTTCTGACATAATTGGAAAACATGGAAAGCAATACGTACAATAAATAAGCACTGAAAACCTGTCCTTTAAAATTAAATCACAATGGGGAATTTTTCATCGGTTTCCTCTGGTTTACGGACGTGCTAATCATGCATACACAAACCTTAAATACGATTTAATAAAGTTATTCTTTTCCTTTTTTTGATGTTCAACTTATTAAGGCTTTTACCTGAAGATTGAATTGTTTTCTAAATTTTGATAAACACTGAATGGACAGCCACAGGTTTAACCCGCGAGTTTATTTCGGTCGTTACACAGCCTATTTTTTTAAATAATAATTCGTACGTTTTCCTTCCTTTAAAAAAAAAACAAAAAACAATAGGCATTGGACAGGTCCGAAGAAGCTTTATTAGATTGAGAGCTTTCTATCGAATGCAAAGTTTTCTTGACAAAATTTGACAATTAAAGAGGAAGGAACTGCAATAAATACGCATTGAAAACCATTTCGATTCATCACCATGGATGATTTTTTTTCTTTATCACTTTCGCCTCTGTTACGGACGCGCTTCCAAAACTGTCTAAGCAAATGCATACTTAAATATGATTAAATAATGTTATTCCCTTTTCTGTTTTTCATGATCAGTCTGTTAAGGCCGTTGTATGTATGTATTTCATTATTTTCTAAATAATTTACAAGGTTCAAAACCGTAAGTTTTTTGGCTGTTAAATAGCCATGAAAATTAAAGCAACCCTTAACTTTGATCACCTCCAGTTTCAAAATCAAGAGGAAAAAAGCTAAATTTTTAGCTATATGTAAAGGAAGATTGCTAGACACTTTTTAAAAATTTAAATCGATAGCCGCTACTGAAAACTTAAAATTTTGGTCGTATCACAGTCAAGTTTTTTTTTTTTTTTTTTTTTGGTAGTATTTCGCACATTTTCCTGCGCTTTTTTCGAAAACGATAGGCTTTGGAACATTTTGAAACGATACAATACATTCGGAATGTATTCGTACTTAAATTCGATCGCAATAAGCCAGCGTTAAGGAAGCTAAATTTTATTTCACATATAGATATTTTAGGATAGAAAGATACCATTAATTAACTCAAAGGGACAGCCACAACTTAGATCTGCAAGTTTGTTTTTACCTCCTTTTTAATAATATTTCGCATTTTTCTACCCTTTTTGTGACCTTTAGACCGATCGGAAGACGATGAAATATTTTAGGAATGTGCCTTACATAGAAAGCGAAGGTTTCTTCATAAAATTAAACAACTGCAAAAACAAACGGTGCAAGTAGTTAAGCAGTAACAATCTCTCGCTTCATCGCAATAGGGAACTTTCTTTTTTATAGCGATAGAGTAAGGTTAATTGACAATGTTTAAAAAAAAATAAACTAAAATAGATAGCCAGTCTAAAGTTAGCAGTTAGTTTTGATCGTAAAAATCCTCACCTTTGGTAATGTTTTGCACATTTTCCCCTTTTTTTTTTAACGATAAGCTTTGGACACATTGGTACACGATAAAATACATTGTAAATGTGAGTTTCATTGAAAGTGAAGTTTCTTTGATAACATTAAATGATGACGGAAGGAAATAAGCAAAAATTAGCATCGAAAACCTTTCCCTTAACGGATTTTTTTTTAATCTCTTCACGCTTTTTACGGCAACGCTTCCGCAACATTCAACCTATATCTAAAATGCCATTCTTTCACAGTTTTACATGAACAACGCATCAAATCGGTTGTGTGCAAATTTAAAGTATTTTTTGGGGGTCATTTACACGGGTAAAACGCGGCAATTTTTGGCTAAAAAGACAATTCATGAACTCACAAGCTAGTTTCGGTCGTAACACAGCCTTTTTTTTAGTAATATTTCGCAAATTTTCCTTACATTTATGAAAGCACTAGGGATTAGGCGCATCAGAAGGGGGTAAAATACAATGTCGATGTGGTTTATCGAAAGCAAAGTTAACTTGATAAAATGGAAGAAAAATGGTAAAAAATTAAGCATGAAAAACCGGTCGCTTTATCACGATGAGTAATGTATTTACCGCTTTCTGCTTCTTTTAAGATAAGTTTCCACAACATCTAAGAATTTTTCTTCTTCTTTAGGTGCCTTGTCTTGAATAAACATTGCCGATCATGTTTCTCCGCTCAAACCTATTCTCAGTTAACCTTATAAAGGTGTTATTGCTACCCTTGCCTATTGCCCATGACTAAAGACTTTCAATGAAAGTTATTCTCTGTCTACCTCTACTGTGTTTGCCTTCAATCTTTCCAGTCATTGCTGAGTGTTCTTAACTCTTATGTCGGCAAATGTGGCCTAAAAACTGTAGTCACGTCTGTTTTATGGTTTTAATAAGATATCGCTCAAGATTAGCCTCTTTCAGAGCCAATTCATTGGACTTTTTTACTGTCCGTGATATCCTCACCCTTCCTCTAATAAATCACATCTCTACTGCTTCTAGTTTTTTCTGTTTCCTTGTTTATGGTCCAACACTCACTACCATACAATGGTATTGATCATACATATGATTTCATCACCCCTATTTTAGTTTCATACTTATTTTTTTTGTTGGGTTTTCTTTTTCTTTTTGTCGGTATTGATTTCATTTTTATGAATGTATCTTTAATCATGGCTATTCTTTTATTTATTTCACTTGTGTATTTGTCATCTGATATAATCAGATAACCTACATATTTGAATTTTGTGACTCATTTTGATTTTCTCGCCTTGGCTAACGAGATTGCATTTTGGGGCTGCAGGACTTCTTTGAGATGACCATACATTCTGTTTTCTTTACATTCAAAGGCAGCCCCATTCTTTCGCACTCTAAAACGACAGTATCTAAAAGTTTTTGGAGATGTTCACGAGATTCTGCCATAAAAACTGTATCATCTGTATACCTAAGATTATTAAGATTCTCTCCATCTATATTTTGGGCCTGAAATGTCATCACCATTCCTTAAGATTATTTCTTTATTAAGGCTGAAAAACACATCCCTGCCTCACACCACCTCTTTTGATGGATTTGAAATAACTATTTCCTCTTCAATTCTTACAGATGCAATTTGATCCCAGTATAAATTTCTATATAGTCTCAGGTTTTCCCCCTCAGTGTCTAATTTTTCTAGCATACGAAACAGCTCTTCATGTTTTACTTTGTCTAAGGCCTTGGAATAATCAATGAAACCGAGATGGGGATTTTTTTTGCATTTCTGTACACCTTTCCATAAGCATTGCCAAAGTAAACATTGCGTTCCTTTATCAATCATAACTCCTAACTGTTTTGCAGATATTTCTGGTCTTAGACTCTTGCGCATTCTATGCATCAAACAAGTAACAGAATTTTTGTAAAATGGCTCATTAAACTGATTGTTCTATGAAGTTCACATTCTGTTGCTCCTGGCGTTTTAGGCAGCACCATAAAAACAGATTAATGAAGATCCTGTGGAATTGTACCTTTTGCGGCACATGGATATCCCTGGCGAACGAGGGGTTCGGATTGAAATCACAAACCTTCTTAACGTTGTTCACTGAGATTTTAGTTTGGTTTGGCATCGTGATTTTTTCTTGGGAAGCGACAGCAGTGATTTCCCTTTGCCTACAGCCGGTTTGTGTACGGGCTAACCGCTAGCCTGTGCTTCGTAACTAATACATCAGGCAGTGGAGATTTTAGGATGGCGGTTGTGTTTTTAATGATCCTCCGCCCTTTGCAGGTCTTATTTTTATTCCTACTGGGTCCCACTACCTTCCTCATCAATTTAAAATTGATGGGGTTAGCGCTTTTATTGACGATTGTCCAACCGATGCAGTTTAACGTCATACTCAGGATTTTATATATATATATTCTAAGCGAACACATCCTAAAATAGAATCGGAAAAAAGTTGTTCTTTTACTGTTGTTCATGAACAACGCATCAAATCCTTTGACCGCATATATTCAAGTGTTTTCTAAATTAGAAAATCATTTTACAGGGACAAATTTGGCAATTTTATGCTAAAAAAACTAGCCTATAAATACTGCTAGCAAGCTTTTACTTTGACAGCCTTAACCTCTGTGGCAACCATAAAATGCTTAAGTTTCTTTCACATATGAATGCAGTAAGGTGAAAAGACATTGTTAAATGTAACGAGTGGACAGCAACAGATAAAACCTGCGGCTTAGTTTCAATCGTAACACAGCCTCTTTCTTAGCAATATTTCGGACATTTTCCTACCCTTTTTGAAAAACGTCGTAAGAGGGTAAACTACATATGGAATGCGCCTTTCATCAAAAGCAAAGTTTACTTGATGAATTTAAATAATTACGGAAGCAAAAAGTGCAAGAAATATGCTTCGAGAACACGTTGCTTCATCACGATACGCAATTTTTTGTCACTTTCTACTCTTTTGCGGAAGTGTTTCTGTAACAATTTAAGTAAACACACTCATGCCTAAAGTCAAATTCAGTAAGGTTTTTATTTTATCTTTTTTTTTTCTTCTCGTGAGCAACCAATTAAATACTTTGTGTGCCTCGTATTACCGTGTTATTCGAAAGTATGAAGCCATTGAAAGGTGCGAAATCTACTACTGCTGCTGAACGATAAATTCATTAGTTTTCAACAATGGAAAAATCTTGACCTATCCAAAATTACCACAGCAACCACTATTGTCTTACAGACGCCAACATTTACTCAGCAAGTAATTAAACTGATATACATGGAGTTAACTTGACTTTTGACAGTTGGATAGGCTTAAGTAAGACCTATTTCAGTTTCGTTTAAGTTTTGATCATGTGTTTAGATCTAGGGATTTCCAGAAGGTCTCGAAATTATGGGAACATTGTTTACAGAAGATTTGTAGACCATATCCATGGTGGGTGGGTCTTAAGTGGGGACTTTTGATTAGCCAGTATTTTTATCAAACCTTGATGACATATTTCAGTGATTTCTTCTTTGTTCTTAAAGTTCTAGAATGTGTTGCTTTTATTACATCGTTTTGAATAGCGTATGCATTGAATACCTAGTATTTTCTGGAAGCTGTGGGCGGTGGGGATCTAAGAGTGGTTGTGAGATCGTTGGAGCGAGCTTGCAAAGACTGCTAAGAGATAAACCGCTGATGTGTGAGAGCTTGTAAGTCTAAATAACTACAGAAATTTAACTGCTGTTCAGTCTATTCAAAAAAGCTGAGTGTCACAGACAGTGCTCAACTACGTCTTGACTAAACAGCACTTAGCTATTTGTGACATATTCGATGTAATGATACAATTTTATATATATATATATATATATATATATATATATATATATAAAATATATATTTATGTGTCTGTGTATGTGTGTAAATATTTGTATGCATATATTTATGAGTATAATATATATGAGTGAGTATATATATTTTAATGTCTTTATATATGAATATGTGAATATGTAAATCAAACTATTTCAGATTGTAAAAGAACGCTTTTAATTAGAGGATTTTTCATCGCCAACTTTGATCGTTCAATATTATATGTAATATTATCAATCTTTGCTTAGCGCGTATACGCGATATGTGATTTGTAATCGTCATATTTTATTTCAGAAGGCTCAAAAGGCGAAACATTTTTATTTATACACTCTGTTCTTTAATTTGTTCTAATAAAACCTATTATAAAGTCGAACTACACCACAGTTCTTAACTACGTTTCTCATCAAAGGCCTTTTGGGTCTTTTTACTTTCGATTAAGCTTTGTTTCGTCATTTTTTTCTTGTTCTTGTTTTTTTTTTTTGTTTGGATTTTGTATTCTCTTTATTTTATTTTAAAGCATACGTCAGAATTAAGTGGTTTTGGGCAAGTTTTGTGATAACCGATCTGTTTATCTTAGAGAAGGTTTTTTTTACACTGAATACATATACCAATAACATCAAATTAAGCAGTACATCTCAAGATCCATGAAGATCGACGAATAACGAAAAAAGAATACACACCCGTAGGACTGAATATTCGTTTACAGATATTTCAATGAGAATTGTCTTTAATCTATTGTAAGTTAAATCTTCTTCACTACGCTGATTAGATCGTTTCCTTCAGCATTGAGACTAGTCATCTACATTGTTCTGACATAGATCAAATGTGTTTCTTTATTGAATATCTTTTATTTTTGTTTTTTAGCTTAGAGAATAACAGGTAAATAAAAGAGGTTTGTGCGTCTAAAAGTCCTAAAAGCAGTATAAATTAAGTGAAAGAATGGGACAATAGTGTTGTGAAAGGACGCCTGAAAAAAAAAAAGAGAAAGTTTAATAACAAGGCATGTGCAATCCTTTTTTTATGAAACTTTGGACGCGGTGGGTAGTATTAATTTTGATATCCCAAAGCACGGATAGTTTTGGTATGGCTGTCTTTGAATAAAGACTACAGCGGCTCTCGATTGGTCAGGCTTTCCAATTTTTCTCCTTCCTTTTTTCTTTCTTTTGCGTTCTCACCATTTGTGCGCGGACATACAGATTAGTTGGGATGCGGCGATTGGTTACTATTTGACGATGCTTATTTGACGGATTTATGTGGTCCGCATTGTCGTCTTTCTTCTTTTTTTTCATATCGTCTTTCGTTTGGCTTCCTTACTGGTAGGCTTGCCTCTGTCTTCTTGGTCGCCTTAGTGAGTTCGATCCGTTTGCGCCTATTGGGTGTCACTGGATTGGCTCGTTTCCATACACCTATTTTGATTTGCCTGGCCTCGCAAGTTGGTCTTTACACCGGTCGTCTCCTAAGTCTCGCGGTGCGGCGATTTTTTCTTGCCTCCATGTTCCTGCTGGCTTTCGTTATTATTTTCTCTCTCTTTCAATGTGCCTTGTTTCGGGCCTTAGCTTTCCTTATTCTTTTCTCTCTCTATCACTGTGCCTTGTTTCGGGCCTGAGCCTTTTCAATACGATTGGACTCATTTAATCCAGCCTACACCCTTTTCCTTTTCTTCTCTGTAACACATTTACCGTTAACTCTTAACTGGATTCTAAACATTCAAATATGTTCGCAATAATAGTTTCCGAAACTCCAACCCCTCTGCTGAACATGCCGCGAATATCTTTCTTTGGTGGATAGCTATATGAAGAATATTTTTAAAATGCAAATTCTTTAAATGCTTCGAATTTTACTTGTCTTTCATTAACTTCCAAAAATGGTCTAGTTGAAAAAATTACTTCCCCTGAAGTAGTTAGCAAAATAATAGTTTGTCTCCCTGTGTTTCATGAAGTGAAAAAATACTAATAATAATATAGTGTTATAGCTATTTGATCACCAACCAAACTCTGTTACCATGTGATGATTTTTTTTTAAATATTCTTGGATTTAAACTTTCGAAAAGCAGAACCACAAGGGATAAAGATTAATAAACAATCGTCTTCCCCTGTATATTTACGCCTTTCTTTTTTGACACAAAATTTACATGACACCTGTGGTCTGGTGGATTAATTCCTATAATTTAAAACATATTATACACACACACACACATATATATATATATATATATATATATATATATATATTTATGTGTGTGTATGTGTGTAAATATTTGTGTGTATATATGTATGAGTATAATATATATGAGTGAGTATATATATTTTAATGTATTTATATATAAATATGTCATTATGTATTCAAACATTTTTCAGATTGTAAAAGAACGCTTTTAATTAGAGGATTTTTCATCGCCAACTTTGATCGTTCAATATTATATGTAATATTATCAATCTTTGCTTAGCGCGTATACGCGGTATGTGATTTGTAATCGTCATATTTTATTTCAGAAGGCTCAAAGGGCGAAACATTTTATTTATACACTCTGTTCTTTAATTTGTTCCAATAAAACCTATTATAAAGTCGAACTTCACCACAGTTCTTAACTACGTTTCTCATCAAAGGCCTTTTGGATTTTTTTATTTCGATTAAGCTTTGTTTTGTCATTTTTTTCTTGTTGTTTTTTTTTTTT
>BLXT01005114.1:1177610-1187730 GCA_019648995.1 Plakobranchus ocellatus
CCCGTGAAAAATTAAAAAAATTCCGCACAGAAATTTTAACCAGATAGTGGAAAAATGTCAAAGGAGCAATAACTATAAGTGAAAAATGGGTTTTTTAACTATTTATGTAACAGTAGATCCTGCTGCTACCTGCCAGGAGAAGCCTCCAAAATGCTTTAAATTTTTGAAGAATTGTTTTTGGCTGGTGGGCGTCATCTGACAGGGCCCCTTTAAAATTAATCTATACACATCGATGCAGAAATTTTTAACAAAGATCTGAAAAAAATCTGGGAAAAGCTCTTTCATTCAATTCTATACAATATTATAGCACAAATTATGGCAAGCATTACACTCATACATATCGGTTATCATATATGTGTACCGGTAAATAACATTTTCATAGATTAGAGGGAGGAAAAGTGTCTTAAATATTAATGAATGATGCGGAACAGTAAATAGGGATATAAAAATCAAGTTCATTGGCCCTTTATAGTAAGTGTTCAAAAGTGGCTGTTACAAGAAAAAAGGTCGACTTGAAATTGAATGAAAATTGACTTATGCAGCTTTTACTTACGCAGTGTCAAATGTGACACACTTTTTTTGTCTGTCTTAATATGTACATTAAATGATACATGTAATAAATTTATTGTAAAAATCATTTTAAGTCTGCAAAACAAGCAAACGAAAAATGTAAAACTGTAGGTTGTACTTGTAGAAAAAAAAACCTTCGTTTTTTTAAACTGAATATTTTCTGAAGTTGCCATAAATAAATAGATATTTTCCTAAAAGGCAACAAAAATCAGCACCGTTGAAAAATTTGATATCCAGTCTTTACTGTAAGCTCCTACGTGTTTCTGTGACTCAATAGCCCTACATTGTAAATGGCAGGGTTAGAAAAATGGGCTAAAATGATTTCATAATACCCTTAAATTTTTCTTAAAAATATGAAATGTTTAATAAACCCAATATATGAAAAAAATTACCAAAAAAACGTTTTTAAAAAGATTGGGTTACAAGAAAGGCACATCTATCTTTTTAAAATTTGAATACATGAGATCTGTAACAAAAATATTTGAAAGTAAGACAATTTCATGAATTTTTTTCCTATCAGATTTTTACTTGAGCCTTTCCAAATGTCAAAGCAGACCTGAGTTAGATATTTTGTGTGTTTTTATTTAATTAGAATGCTCTTAGGACAGAACATTACATGTTCAATACGTGTAATTGTACTTTATTGTTAGAGGGATGAAGAGATTTCTGTCTAAAATAACAAGCTGCCTCAATCATGATGGATGATTTGATTTAAAATAGTGTTCATCGGCAGTTAATATATTATTAGAGGCTTGTGATCATAAAGAGCCAAAAGAATTTGCATATTTTAACTCAAAACAGAATTAAAAGGAAGACTTTTCAAGTAAATAGGGAAGACTAAAACAAAAGTCTAAATGTTGACACAGCATGCCTTAACTGTGTAATTTCTCGAAAACAAGGCAACCGCACAAGATAATTTTCTCTCAATTCATCTATAGTATTTCCGCTGAATAAAGTGATGTTTTCAGACAACTGTGCTTCTTCAGGTGAGGTATAAAAAAAAGTAATCTGAGAAGTATTAATCAGCAAGTTTGCAAACAAACTGAATGTCCTCACTGGAATACATGATTCCCTCTTGGTCTTATTTCATTCCTCCAAATATGTTAACAAGTGTAATTACATTTCAAGTCACTGGAAATATTGTGAAGTTGAGTCAGTGTGTGGAGCATATTCCTTTCATTTTCATGACCAGGTATGAATATATGTTGAGCTAAGTCCAAATGATAATCAGTTTTTATTCAGAAAATTGAAAGCATTAAGACTAAAATGAAATATTATTTATCATTGTAGCAGCATCTATTTGCCATTCCTGAGCATAGAAACATATCAGTATACTTTTCAATAGGCTCGACTCTTGTGCAAAGTAATACCAAATCTATAAATAAGGCCTAGAAAAAAAAAATGCAATAAACCTTTTAAAATGATTGCCTTGATTGATACCTGTTGGTTATCAAGGGGACCCACAAAAATGAAACAAACATTCAAAAATAATGACACCTTTGCATATTTCAAGGTTGGAGGAAAACATCATTTCTCTTTACACTGTTTTACAGATCAACTTAATACTTACAAAATTGATCTCATTGAACTATTTTACAATGCTAAGTTCTTTTAAATTTGCATATTATATCCTAGCCCCCCAAGAAAGGGGAAAAAATGTAATTGTAATCCGATACTGCATGAAGTTGCATAGCTTTGATAAATGTTTAAATTCAACGGGAGAGCAGCACCTGTTCAGGGAATAAGTTATTGGTAATAGGTTATGGCATTTCAATATCCATGTTTTACCGATTTATTAAGTTCAACCATTTCAGTAAACTTCCAACACATATAGCCTACACCAAGAAATTTATAAATTTTAATGTCTTGGTTGTCAAAAAGGACAATCACCAATTTTTAATTGGCTTTTTCTTTTTTAATTTAAAAATGTGTTCCTGTCAAAATGTGATTTTTTTGGAGGGAGGCATAAAAACCATACCTCTTCTGTTTTTCATAGCCCAATTGTTCCCAAATTTAGCGTTAGTGTAAGATTACCTTAGTGTGAGTATGACAAATGTAATGACATAGGCATTTCTTAATAATATTGAACCTAATTTTAGAGACTGGATAAAAAATAAAATATCAGTTTTTCATGTTTCAAAAGTACTGTATTGGTTTTGAAATATTCTTTAAAAAATACATTTTTCATAAAAACAAATGATTGCAAAGAATGATTTGAATAATACATTTTGAAAATTATTTTTAAATGGAAATGTAAGATTACAGCAGTCATCATGGCAATCATGATAAACAGTGCAAAATAGCAAAGTTTGATTGTTCATCTTCCTATAATTTGACCATGCTGAGTGGATTGGTAGCTATTGATTTGGCACAAATGTTAAAATAATCCAAAAAAAAAGAGTGTCTCAGGACCAGTCCTGACCTCTTTACACTTTTCACCATGTAAATGTAATGGCAATTGACTTTTTGTATAATCCCAACACCATAAGCAGACTTAACAAAGAAAATCAATGGATTACACTCTCATCTCAAAACATTAGAACTGCAAGGAAAAATGTCAAGGAACAAATACTATTTCCTATATAGCAATTATCCACATGTCTAACTAAACAATAATTCATGTAAGCTGACCATTTTAAAATGTCTTTTGAGAGAGAGTGTTGGAAAGGTCTTCAAATAGTCTTAGCAAAGTAATGCCTGTAAATGTTATCGAATTAATTGTAATTATGGGCTTCAAACTTCAAAAGCTTGAGAAAATTATATCTAAGGATGAGCAATTTTTAAAGCTAAAATTAAAAGTCTCTAGGATTTGCCTTTACTATTACTTTTTAGAACCATAATTTCATTGCTATATATATTTGATTTCAAAACATTTAGATAATGGTAAAACTTTTGAAAAGAATTTTTTTAGATATAACCCTCTATATCTCCGTCGGTCGATTGTCAATAAACAACTCAATCATGTGGGCGGGTCACAAGCTTTGGTATAATGAAAACACGTTCCTTACTTTAAAAAATTAACACATAGATCTGTCAGATTCTATTAAACTTCACTATTTCTTTAATTTCTGTTCTTTCTACATGTAAAAGTCAATTAATATTTATATACTTAATGTTATGGTCAGTGGCCTGAATTCTGTGCAGCAATGTACTTATATCAGACTCATTATTATAGGCTACATCTTTTTTTTGGGTGCTGTTATACTCTATTGAAATGCTCTTTCAATTAATGGTTTGCTTTATTTGCTATAATTGTTCCTAAACATATTTTACGTTGACTGTTTTTTTCAGGCTGTATCCTTAAGGGGTGTTGCAATTGTCATCACTGCTATCTCCATTTTTTATTGTATCGATGAGAGTCTTTATAATTGCTACAGTGAAAGGTTTTGTTATACTTAGTAACTGCAAGTAATAGTAAATATAATTTTAAGTTAGCAAATGTTTTGTTTTTGCTGTTTCTCTGCTTTAACAAATATATTGAGATAATCTTTCCTTACATTATGCATCATAGAGGAACTTTTACATGGCATAAAATGTGACGTGATGACTGATAGATGAATACCCAGAAAGGAAAATTGTTTTCTTAATAACTGAAGCACATGTAGTTGGGATGAGCCTTTTTCCCTATTTTTTTTTGGTTTTTTTTGTTTTTGTAAATACTGTCAGATTTAAAAAAAAAATTTCTGAACTGCATACATGCTCCTTGTGTCATTGTGTACAAAGCTGATGTCTGATAATTCTAATTCTGATAAATCAAAGTTCACAAGATGTTGCAATCTTTTCTTTTTCTTAGCTCGGGAAAATTAGATCTTATAATTTGGAGTTACTAGGTCTGGATTGTCTTATCTTGAAGCCAATTCTGTTGTTGATGGTATTAAACCAATTAAATTTTTTTCCTGCTTTCTGCTAGCTTCAGTTTCATCCATTTCATATGAAGCAAAGGGAAATCTCTCTTAAGTGTAAAAAGAATAAATATCTTTGTTGAGACCAAACTAAAATTGTTGGATGAGGTGGGAAATTTGAGAAAGACCCAAAAGAAACTCTTCAAAAAGAAATACTTTACAAAGGCATCCCACCTACCTGTTTTTTTTTAAAAAAAATTCAATTAAAAGGGGAAAAAAAGGACAATTTCAATCTTGTTAATTCAAAGCTTGGCTTATTGTGTGTGTGTGTGTATGTGTTTTTATGAGATACTATGTCATTAAAATTAAATGTCAGAACATGATGTTTATCTGATACACCTATAAAAAGTGTGGATTTTCACTCCATGGCCATTACTCAAGATGTGGTAGTTCTTTACATCATTTTAAAGCATTTTTATTGGCATTATTAAAGCATTGAAATATTGAAGGGTAATTAGGAACTTGTGAGTTAAGAACTACATTTATAAGGGTCAAAACAAATACTAAACTTAGTCAAACAGGATTGAAAAAGTCAGCCAAAAAAATAAACAAAATCTTTAAGTATAACAAATTATGATGAAGAAAGAGTTCTCAAATTTATTGGTTTAGTTGAGGAAAGATGGAATGGTGTGAAAAGCATTGTGTTGACATGTTATAAATCCCTGAGTTATAATTTGTTGTCCATTCATGTCTTGGGCCAACCGAGATGAATCAAAAGTCGCATTTATGACATTTTTAATTGTTAAAACAACCAGAGATTTATTCCAATAACCTTTACAATGGTAAAAACTGTATCTGCTTTGCGACTTTTAACCTTGTGAAAAAAGCATTTTATAGAAAGAAAAAAAAAGAACATCAAATTCAGTTTTCTAACAAAGTTTTATAAGCAACATACAACTCATTGGTTCTGGTAGCAAGAACATATAGTTGGGTTCACATTATCTGATTTTCTGATAAATCAAGGTACATTCCTTTGATGTATTTTCCCTATCTTTGTGCTGTATCATATAAAATGGTTGTTTTGATGTCTCAGCGAGTTATCTTGGTTTCATAACTTGAAGCCAAAGCATTCTCTGTAACATTACTATTTCAACTGAATAGAGATCTAACTACCAAGGTATATATAATTTGTCACTCCCTTATTTTTTTTATTTGTGAAGAAGTAGGTCTGTGCATGATTTAGCAAAGGAGAGGGAGACAAAGTGGAGTGAAGAACAACATTTGAATGAAATGGATGCAAGATTGACCAGCTTAGGCTTAACCTTGCAGATATGATTGTAGGTGGCAAGAATGTGATTGCTCTAGAATCAACTGTCTTACTCTTACAGTAATCATATATGATTGTCTTACTCTTACAGTAATCATATATGATTGAAAGTAAGCAATCGCCCGTTGCCATTGAATTACAAATAGAGATGCATACAATTTTACAATGGAACAACAGAAGCTTGAGGTAGGATGCAGGACTAAAGAAAGATGAATTTGGTGTGAAAGAATCCCATAGTATGGGATTTGCAAGACTTCCAAATGTGTACTCAAGAAAAGTAAATCTATGAAAGCTAGATTGCTAACTAACATGTCATATTACAGTATAACCATTCAATAACGTAAAAATGCAATAAAAGTTCCAGAGATCACTTGCGCTTTATTTCTAAATTAACTGCTGAGACAGACCTGATCAACTATAACTCTGCTGCCATTATCCAAAATAGTGATCTGAGATGATCATTTTTTATCAAAAATTTTAAAAGATATTGTTGCTTTTATACAAAATTATTTGTAATGGTTGATACTGCTGGAAACATTTTTGAAGTTGTCAACAGTTGACACAAATTGCCTTCATTTTATCATGAGAATTGAAATATGGCATGAATGTGTAACCAGAAGTCTTTCCTAGGATTTAATTACACTTGCTCAAAACTTACGTGACTGTTTTTGTTTTTATTTCAGTTTTAGATCTGAGAGAAAATACATTATATACCATACATGTAATCTGAGGTCCAAATGTATTGCAGATCTATTTACTCACACTGGCACAAATACTACAAACGCAGAACATTATCACTAGCCACTAAAAATACTTTCCTTTAACTCTTTCAAGACGGATTATTTTTTGGGTGCAGACGGAATTCACGCTTAAGAGACAATAGAGAGACCTGTCAGCGCCAATATATCGGCATACTTCTGGGTGGTGGTGAAAATTAGTGCCGATATATCGACATACGTCCGGAAAGAGTTAAGTGGTCAAGGTGACTTTTTATTATCATGGTGTGTTCTGATATCAGTGATAAATCAAGGTCATTTTTTTTTTCAAAAACTGGTCAAGGTGAATCATTATCATAGTGTGTTCTGATATATCAAGGTCATTTTTTTTTCAAAGCCACTTTGAATGAAGCAAATTGCATTGGATTATAATTGTCAGTTCAAAATGTAAGATACATATCTTCATTACAGAGTAATGTTCAGATTCAAATCATGAAAAAATGTATGCCTTTGCAGCATATTTATAAGCAATGAAATTACAGTTTTAAAAGGGAATAATGTCCCTCGACACATCCCAATCTGTGCTGCAGTTATGTCATCTCTCTGTGCCCAGCCTTTTTGTTTAAACTTCTCAATTCAAAATCTTTTTCGCTTTCTCCTTATCCTTTAAAGCCTGAATCTTATAATTTGTAATACGAGGGCTTTTCTATTGGTCCAACTTACAATATTAAACAATAATTAAGCCTAGGGTCATTTTAATTGTAAAATCTTTTACGCTTTCCCTTTATCCTTTAAAGCCTGAATCTTATAATTTGTAATATGAGGGCTTTTCTACTAGTCCAACTTACAATATTAAACAATAATCAAGCCTGGGATAATTTTAATTGTAAGAACAACTCGTCTGCAGGTGCCAAAAGAATTAAATCTACATGCACTAGTACAATTCTCGATGGGAGACCAAAACAATTTTGTGAGCCTTATAAAAGTTTATCATAGTGTCACTGCTCAAAACTTTTATTTCATGGATGCGGTCATCTGAATGTCCAAAGTCATCTGTGCCCCATGAGAAACCTCCATATTCCTTTGGTGTAGGGTATCCTGGATGTGTCATCAGCTCACATGTCACTGTCTCGACAGACAGGTTTTCTTCCACTGTTTTGAAGGCCTCTAGGATAAGACTTTGTAATCTCTCTGCTGTCATGTTTGCACCCATTGTGGATAGACCTGTGAAACACTCACTTGTTCTGAAAATGGAAAGAAAAACAAATCTGATAAAAAGTCTTGTTTTGCTCAGTCAAAGATTCACCCAATACATGTGAATGTACTTGTAAGTTAGGTCTGATAATTTTCGTTATTGATACACTTAACCTCATGCTAGTCCAGTTATCTTCAAATTTACCTGGGCTAACATATAGATGACTTAAAGAATCATTTGAACCTTTAATCATCAAGGATGCTATAAGCCGAAAATTCTATATATCTACATCATTGCTCAAATTATTTTCTGAACCATATTATTATAAATATATTTTTTTTAATGTATGCAATGGGGGTATCCCATGGACTTTACCTAATTTGTTAAGATCAGATTGAAGATATATATTAAAATACAAATCACAATTCTTGTTTGGATATTAAAAAAAATTAAGAGGAAGTTGTGGAGAGCTTTTTCATTCAAACGTCTTAAAATAAAGATTGCCTCAGAAAAGTGTTTAAAAAATCATTGCATTTTATTTCTATTTATTTTTTGCCTACCTAGAAAAGGTCAATTATTTGAATTAAATAAATAAAACACCTTTAAATTTCACCACAGCACTTCTTTTTTTTTCGGTAGTTTATTTTACAATTATGATGCCGCTAACAATTATTTTTTTATAAAATCTATAACTTTCGCTCAATGTTTATGAACTAAGGGGAAAAAATGCTTTCTGAAGCAGGTAAAAATCATTTATGTATCATCACCATGATATGACTATGAGTTTACTGTACAAACATTTATGCATAAAATATTTGTCATATTTCCTGAAAATCTTTCAACAACATTCACTCTCATTATTTGTGGGAGTCTTATTTTATGCCAAAGGAAACCTTTAAGGAAAGTTCTCAAGGATAAAAAGAATTAATTTTTATGAATCCATTATTTACACAAAACATCTTTTTTGTGGCGTCACCAACAATAATATCCAATCTTTTGAAGAAGGACAAGAAAAAAATAACTGAACCAAGCTGACGTATCAAGTTAACAGGGCTAATGATGTGACGCTGGTTACTATCTAAATGTAGCTTAAGATGATACCTCTATAAAAAGAGTATGCTGACAAACACTATGAGAAAATGGAAATACTGTTTATGGTTGGTTACCTCTGCTGGTCTTGTTTAATTTTAAAAAAATACAAGTTAGAGACCCATATCTCATAATACTTATATATCAAAGGTCTGTTCATAATTTGATGAATGTGAAGAAATTTCCTTTTTTTTTTTTACTTTTATACAGACAATCATAGGTTTATTTTAACTATCTAAATAAAATGTAAGAAACAAGTAAGAACAGGCCTACAGTATACATAATAAGAACTGTTACAAGAAAATAGAAGTCTAAATGTTATTTACAGTTCATGCTTATTCCATACCAATTTAAGTCCTTTTAAAGAAGTTAAATCGACATAACTACGTGATGATGATGAATATAAGATCATTAAATCATAATGGTAAAAATAAATCATGAACCCTCAGCCCTCTTCATGCAGTTGTTCCATGGACAAAGGCCTCATCTGCTTATGAATGCTGCGCTAGGGCATGACTTTTTCTCTTCTCATGCCTATGACAAGCTTTACTTGAGCGCAATTTTCTTTTTTCATATCAGCTACTTGACTTTCTCTGGGCAAACAAAAAAGATTGGATAAAAACACTGTTCCCACAACTCAAAAAAAAAAAAAAAAAAAATATCAGAAAACAGCAATGTATGCATACCTTATGTTGTACTTTTGAAGGACTCCAGCACTAGATCTGGCCTCTTCAACAAACATAGATAGTAAATCAAAAGCCTCTTTCCCTAACCAGGTTTTAGCTTTTAAGTTAACCTCTACAGGCATTCGTGTCACAGACACACCATGATTTTTCAAGGCTGCTGCAAATATAGGGGACACCACTGCAAATTGACAAAAGGCATTGATACAGTGAAAACTGAAACAAAAAGATAATTACAGACTTCAGCCATCAATTGAAAAGAAAATAAAATTAATTGAAAAGAAGCATCACTTTCATCGAATTGCATGCATCCAACGCTGAACTTCACAACGTGATGGAAACTTTCTTTCAAACAAAACTAATTAAATAATAGTGTACACATCAAAGTTTTTAGAAAAGTACATTTTAAGTGTTAGTTCCTTCTTCAAAATGTTTTTCTCAATACCCTAGTCTCTTTCCTAATCCTAGGCTTATTCGAGCTCCACCACTGACAGAGGGCCTGAAAGCCTGAAATCACCTTGTTGTCGACTGGCTATATTCAAAAAACAAACCCAACCTTTCTTAGGCTAAGACCATCATTACTCTATACATTTTAACTACTGCAAATCTCACAGGAAGCAGTTTCAACGATTTATAATACATTTAAAATATGACCTCTGACTCATTTGAACCACTTTCTCTCTCTCTCTCTCTCTCTC
>BLXT01005114.1:1401763-1414722 GCA_019648995.1 Plakobranchus ocellatus
AAAAAAAAAAAAAAGGACAACAAAACATATATGAGTAGTGGCATCATGGGATGATCTGGGGGAATAACAGTGCTTCCGGTAAGAAATAAAGAAAATCAAGAATTTTTTTCCCAAGGACAGAAGCATACGTTGAGGGGTCAGGGGACATGTTCCCCCAGGAAATTCTTTAAAAAGGGGGTCAGGGGACATGTTCCCCCAGGAAATTCTTTAAAAAGGACCGCAAATAAACAAAGCTATTTGGAAGCACTTTGGCATCAATTTATATTTTGTTCAACACTGATGTAATGAAATATCTATGGAACAGCATTTAAAATATGTGAAATTATTGCAATTACTAAGATGAATTCCATAGAAGAATGAAAATGCGGACAACTGCAAGCACTGGAATAAGCACAGTTACATTTTTTCTTATTTAGTAACTCCACTTATCCATTCAAACATGGTGACTTCTAAAATTTCAATTTTGCACAAAGAATTTGAGGAATCCACACTTTTCTGAAGTAATCAAAACTGACCTGATGATGAGGAAACTGATGTTCTCTAAACATGTACATGGCACCATGTGAAGGTCCTGCAGTCTGATAATAAGGTCCAGGCCTCGGCACAGCATGAATTGGGCTAGGAGGCCGACCTGTGCGCTTGAAAGCCCCATTAGCATCATGCGGACCACCTTGCATGACCCTATGGTAGAACAATACATAAAAAATGTGATCATTGTTAGCAACTTGGAAAAAAGTCCATAAATGCATGAAAATTATATGACTTTAACTTCAAGTTGCAGGTATGAATTCATTTCAATTCTTTTTGTTTTTACTGTCCACAGTCATACTTCAATTCTTTTTGTTTTTACTGTCCATTGTCATTTACACTTACAAATCATAATAGAGTCCTTTCAATACATGGATTTAAGGTTCATATCCAATTTTTAGATAATATGAGGTGTGATAACTTATAACCTGCATTTGGAGCGTTTCCCAAGGGAAAATAAAACTTTCTGGATGAAGAAAACTTGGACTCAGTGACTTTGACCTCCTTTACTGTGTCATGTAAGAGTCTGGTGATTAAAACTTTTCATTTCTGAATTCCTCAGTCTCAGAGATAAATTTTGAAATATAAAATACATCCTGGTGCATGAAAAATGGACAAAAATTTCAAGTAGATGCTCAAGGCCTAGGGCTGTTTTTTGCAATAAATCTTTGTTTTTTAAGGAAATTATTTTGTGTAAGTATCAATAAAATTGTTAAAATTTCCCTTAAATTATGTTTAGTTGACAAAAAAAAAAGAACTTGTCATTATTATTTTGAAATATTGATCAGTAATCTTTATGAGAAATCTAATCCTTCGGCGCATCTTGATTTGTCAAACGATAAAATGGCATTTAATTCAGAGGGGAACAATTCTGAGGAGAAAGTGGTTAATATTTGCACAAATTTATAAAACAATGAAACAGTTTTTACAGAGCCTGGATCCAGCTATTTGGCATTGATATGCTGCCTCATATCTAGTAGATCTAATTTACCCTCTAGTCGTTGGCCCTAAAGGCCTTAGTCTTAGACTTCAAGCTCTAGCCTATAGTCCAACACTATACCTAGGACCTGCTGAATTGAAAATCACCAATCTCTGAAATATCTTCCTTCTCCAATTCTGACCTGGGGTAATCCTTACCATCTGCCATCCCTATAAGTTACTGCTGGTTTTTCTTAAAAGCCTATCAATTACTATTGACACGAAGTGATTTTAGTTGATGAGGCCCGATTAAGAAATAAACTGCGAGAGATCTCAAGAAATCGTGTATCATTTTTACACTTCGGAGTGATTATAATCACCAGGGTGAGAATGCTAATTTTTCTTATTCTCACCCCACAACCAGGCCTTGGCCTACATCATTCTCACCCTCTCTATGAAATAAAATATTTTTCTTTCTTTTGGTCTGCATCGTCTTTACTTTAACGGGTCCACTAATTATTCTTTGGTGCCTTAGAATGGATTTTGGGATGAATCCTTTAGTGTAAAACCAGAAATAAATGTGTAAGCAAGCTCAGTGTAAGCAGAACAAATTCTTTAAAATGAAACCACAATGGAACAAGACATAATATTAAAATGCAACCCAAAATTGGAATGGGAAATTCCACCTGGTCTTTGCAAATCAGATGTGACATGTATCTCAGGTATGTGAAATCTCAAGAGCTTAAGCTTAAGAGCTGGTTTTCCACTAAAGGATTCAATCCCAAAATTCATTCTAAGGTACCAAATAATTAATAGTGGACCCGTTAAAGTAAAGATGATGCAGACCAAAAGAAAGTAAAAATATTTAAAACACAGTATGAGGTTCAATGCTTTTCTAAGTCTTAATTAATGTATTGCTAATAATGGCTCATTTGATATATTTTCAATTGAGAAAAGTGGAAAAAAAAACCCTCTCAAATTATATTTTCATGGTTATGTCTATATATATATAACAGTTTAAAAAAAAAAAAAAAACTGAAACCATACATTACATTATATATATTACAAAAAAAAAAAAAAATTATTCCATGGTACCACCTGGCCAATTTTATTTATGTACATAAAATAGAAAAAAAAAATGTATCATATATATATATATCTCAAAAACACATTTTTCATTATCTCAGCAACCATATAAATGAGTCACGGGGTCCCTTTTCACATTTTGAAAGCAATCAAGGGTAAAAATGCGCAAGTTCAGGATCAGGCTTATGGAAAAATTGGGGAGTATTAAAAAAATATTAGCTTAACCTTCAATTAAAATTCTAGATAGGCTGACCTGACAACTGTCTAGAATGGTAATTTTTTTTGTATGTCCCCTAAGTTTCTTGCAATATTTATGTGGAGACAAAAGCGCCATGGATAGTAGACAACCGAATTATGAAAGGCAAGAGGTGAGAAAGGGGTCTGTCTATATTCTATGTCTAACTTGGTCGAAAAGGTGGAAATAGGGTTTCCATGGTAAGAAATTCTAAAGCAATAGGAGTAGGGAAGAAGTGGGTGAAGAAAAAAAATGGCAGATGAAGAGAAAAAAAATACATATTGCAATAAAATAATAAAAAACATAAATTAAATAAAATAGAAACAAAATTGAATTAAATAACTTTATGCCAAATAATTTTGTAAAAACTAAATAAATGAGATAGAAATAAGGGTGTCACATCATAGAGGCTGTGGCCAAGCAAAGCCACTAGAGAAGAAGATTTTTCCCTTAATTTCTATCTTATCTAGGGGAGGGAAGGTCCATAAGGAAGAAGAGATGGGCAAGACAAGATAGAATAATTAATATTACAGAATCTTTGGATTGGTTGTAGATAACCAGAGCTGATCAGGCCCTGATCAGGTTATGGCATCAAGCCCATAACAGCAGAGTCCCTGCAGATATTGGGGCGGTTTGCTATCAACTAAGCTACCAGTGACCCTATAAGCTATAAATCTATGAAAGTTAAATTCTCTGCTTTCATAATGATATTTTACATGTAATGAACACAACACTTAAGAGTAAAATGCATTATAAAGTGTACAACTAAAAGTCAAGCAAAAGTTTTGGTATAGATCTAAACAACACATCAATTGGGTTTCAAACTTGTACTATTTAGTAAAATAGGGATGGTAGTGCAGGTGGCCGGGAGAAAAATATGATGGCCATCATCAACGTCTCATTAGAGGAAATGGATATTATTTCACGCAGAACATAATAAAAATTGGTGAAGAAATAGCTATTAGATCTATCAAATGTGTAATAAATTAATATATTTAATACCAGGGTACTAAATAAGAAACTTATGACATTGATAGTAGAAAATCTGTGGGATAATACCGGAACCAAAGGACATTGATATTAATCAATGTTTAATCATGAATGAGAAGTAGCATTTTATCCGCATTGGCAGAAGGGGTGTGAATAACAATTTTTTTATTATTGTCACTCTAGGGTGAGAATAAAAAATTTTCTTCATCCTCACCTCGGGTTGAGAATAGTGACATCCCTTTAGACTCATGCCGGGGTGAGAATAACAACCTCCCCATATATGGCGTGTTCCACAAACATAAAATCAGAATGTCCCAAAAACATAAAATTTTCAACTTTAACAAATATACATATATTATATATCAAACAAAAGAAAATTTAATGCTGAATTCAAAATTAAAACTCTCTTGACCTAGAGAGCTTTGTTTTTAAAGTTACAGTCAAAGGAATGTACCTTACTTCTGATCTGAGATAGGTTTTTTTAAATAATCATTTTCCGCACTACTCCATCATCCTTTGAGCATATATTCTCAAAGAAGCAATGAAAAGCAGTAAAACATTCACGATAATGTATTTGTATAAATGGAGCATCTCACATCGGGTGTGTCAGTTCATGCTGTCGTAACTAGGCCTAGTGTGTCACAATTGTCATACATACGCACTTTTTGTGTGTTGGTGCGTCGGATAACGCAGTCACACTCGTTTAGGCCTACTTGTTCACAAACCGCCAGAATATATCACTTTTTGTATGATTGCTACAGTGTTTTCACCCAATAACTATTGAATATATGTTAAACGAACTAAAATAAGTTACTTTATTGGTGTAAATGAGGCGAAAGCGCGTCACAGATAGCGTTTTAGCGATCTCCGAAAGTCTAGATCTACACTGCGATTGCGTACTCCTAAAGTGTACACCCCGAGACACACAAGACATATTTCAGGCTAAACATACTTTAAAGTGATGTTTGGGAATATCCGGTACTGTGAAATCAACGATACCAATAGATTTTACTTGCACACAAAACAGGTTGACGGAACACTTTTTGTATGACGAGAACGGGTCACCGAAAGTGAAAGTGCGTACCTCCAACGGAAGCGTTACATAGCGTGTACGCATGCATTATATGGCTCCAGCAGTTAAAAATAATAAAATTATCGCGAAACATCGGTATGTTCCGATAGGTAGAATCCCATTCGAGTTTCACACAAAAAATATTTGGCAGAAACCGATTTTAAGTGCTTATATGGAAAGCTTATAATTTATGCTTGGTGACGACACACAAGACACTGACTTCATATGAGATTTCCCAGCCCTCATGTGGGTCATCGGTAAACATCGGAACTCCCCGATTATGTTTAAAATGTAACAGAGACCCTGAACGATGTGTTGAAAGAGGCAAACTGACCTATTTTCCCAATTTTAGAGCAGTAGGACGACCCCCATTGAATGTAAATAAAAAATGGGATATTATGTGTGTCGTTTTTTTCGGAGGTACGCACAACATTTAATTTTGGGGGGGGGGGGGCGTAAAGAAAGAACAAAACAGTATTTTTTTGTTAGGTAAGTTTAATTACATTGTCAAGAACACACATACCCAAAAAAAAAAGTAATTATTTGGTTAGTTAATCATTTATTGACATAGAAATTAGCATCTCAGGGATTCCAGTGGCCTCTGACAAAAAAGCAGGAAACTTATATAGTAATACATAGTTTTCTCAAAGCTGTGGTTAAAGTATAATTGACTTTTAAGTTATAAAATAAGGCCAAAAATCGGAAATCCTGTTTAAATGTGAAAACTGGCATCCCTGGCATCTGCTATTTCAGACCTCTTTGTGGAACACGCCATGTTCTCATCCCATGGACGGGTGAGAATAACAACTTCCTTTTATTCTCACCCCAGGGTGAGATGTTTGGAAACTCTCTAGATCTAGTTTCTTTGGTGTAAAAACACACCTTGTCAGCTGCGACTTTCATCTTGTCAAAGCTATCCTTTGTTTTACAGCCTAATCTTATGCAAGTGGCTTTGTACTTTGTTGGATAAAAGGGAAAGGGGGGTGCCATTAATTAATTGACCACGCATAATTCTACTGATCATTGCTGTGCAAACCATGAGGCCTGTCTTGTTATGCAAAATATCAGGCTTACTTGTCATTGGGTAGAGCACAGCAATTTAGACATACAGTCTGTCTCGTCAGTTTTAAAAACTGACGAGACAAGACTAGGTGTGTTTTTACAAGTTGCATCGCCTCCAGTGTGGGCTTTCCCTATCTCAAAAAAAGTCACTTCCTTTCGTCAGTTTTATTGGTTTCGTGGGGCTGCAGATGGTAAGGATTACTCAGATCTGGTGGTAAAGAAAAGCCAAAATTATTAGGATGAGGATACAGATCTAGATCTATGTTCCGCAGCCTTTTGACAAGCTTTTACCAGTTTTACCCTGTTTCATCGCACCCTCGTTTTAATCTGTAAATTTGCAATGGTGAAAGGTAGCTTGTATTTAGATTTCATGGCCATTCGCCTTTAGATATTTTTTTCTAGATTGAGAGTTTCCTATGCAGCAATTCTGTGGCGCGTGTATGGTACAACAAACCTGTCATTTGGGGGTCTTCCTGACATTTCTTTTTTCTTAGTTTTATTCAACCAAGTCAGCCATTTGCAATCTTACAATCGAGAATTCACTTTCAAAAACGAGAAAAAGCGTGATTTGATCGAAATTATTAGGTGCGGGCCAGTTACTCTCTGGGTTTATTGACAACAAAATGGCTGGCTATTTTGAACCTGATTGTGGCACTGCTTATTATCGCTCGAATGATCCAATAAAGAACTTGAAAATTAAGTATGTAAAATGACTAAATGTATTCTGGCAAGAGAGTAGTAAGCCCGAATAAACTTATATTGGCTAATTTTTTTATTGATCATTCTGTTTGACACCGTGTTACAAATAAACAACTTGTTTTATCTTGTTACTTTCGGTAAAATCGTACCACCACACAGCAAATTCTTCATGAAATGAAGGGGATGCTTGAAATGTGTTAGAATTGCAAGCGAAGGAGTATACATAATTTTCAACATTTTTTAAATTTTTATTTGCGTTGATCTAAACTTGGTCTTTGGATTCAGCGCATTATACACAATAGCTAGATCTATAGAATCTAGATCAAGGTTTCAAAAGACTTTTTTTGTCTATTTTGATCCAGGTCGTCGCCTCTTTCTTATTTTACTGTGAAAATTTTTTAGATTTCTTTGAAAGCTTAGATAAAGGTCTAGATCCTCGATTTTCGTATCGATGCGTATATAGATATATATCAATCACTGGAGCTGTATTCATTGTCTATAGATGCTCCTGATACCCAAGTTTGGGAAAGGTTTGAGTAGGCCTGCAAGTAAGCTTACAATTCCATGAATATTCCAATGCAAGTAAGAAGCTCTGCCTCCTGAGAGGGTCATAAATAAGGGCTCTGGCGAATTTAGAGCCAAAGCTGAACCTGAATTGCCAGAAAGAGATGGCTTGATTTTTATGATGTTGTTGCAATAACAAGCAATGAGGTTTGAATTCAGAGTAAAGTTTTAACTATTTATAGGCCTATGTGGAAATGATAATTGAGCTATCTAAACCTCTTATCTAGAAAAATAAGGAGCGACACAAGACCCTGGTACTTCAGAAGCTAACTCTGCCCTGTACTCAGCCTGTAACTTAATAGTAGAGCTGGACAAGTGACGTGTGAATGTGCAATGGCTTCAAATTATCGAGTGTGGCTTTCTGAGACTTTGAAATTATTTTTTTTTTTTTAATTTAATGTAAGCCGAATAGAAGAAAAATATAAGTGGGAATAAATCTCGCTTTATCAAGAAATTAAATTATCCAAAAATAAAATTATGTGGACTCAGCTGTATTTCTTATCTATTAGAGGTGCTCTCCAAAACACATGACAACTCAGTTTCACAGGTGTTTTTGCACCTAAATGTCTCAATTTTTGGTCCCCTTCCATAAATGTATGTGAATATATGGCCTATGATTTTTACAGCATGAACTTAAATGATTTTGTGTAAATATAAAAATATCATTCAACTTTTGTGTGGTGTGTTGAATTTTTGTGTTTCTGACTAGAATTTTTACACTGATGTTATTATGTATAATAACAGTAAAAAGTGATCAAACAGTATGAAATGGATGAGAATCCTTTTATTTTCTTATTTTAACAACTTTAGATGACATTCCCCTTCCATTTTTTTTTTTTTTGAAATAGAGTCACTCTAAGACGAGTATCAGCATCTTTTGCAGACGACACTCAAGATCAAGCTGCCACATCGACCGAATCCGGTGTTGAGCTGGCAACATTTGGTGGGCGCAAGAAAGAAAAAAGAGATGATGTTGAAGAATGCATTATTGGGTGGCAGCAAAAAATATTTTGTCAGGTGTGGTTTTCATAAAATCATAAGGCCCACAAAAATATTTAACTCTTTAAAATCCTCATTCACATCTTTTCAATAAAGCCAGAGGTCAGAAATGAGGGAAAAATATACTGTAGCTTTATTGTTGGATTGTAATTTGCAAGGTGAAGCCAACCGACTAAAAGTATTAGGTCATCAGCTAGTCTTTCTGCTATTAATAACATTGTCCCAAACACTGCACATTACATACTCATTTACACACTGAAGGTAATATAGAGTCAAGTTTTGCTGATTTTGAATTCACTGGAAATATCCACTGAAAATCTCCGAAATTTGTCTCTTCCAAATAAAGTGCAAAGGAGAGAATTTGTAACTCATTCAATTGTTTTTTGTTTTTTTTTGCAGGTGAAGCAAATTTACATTACCAAAACAATACCAATACAACTTTTACAAGATTTGATAAGCGTTGATGATAGATACCTGACCACTCCACCTGTTATATGATAAAGCCCACTTGATCAATTGATAGCTTATTCCCAGGAGACTTTTTTCAGATGAACTCTTCTTCCTCTAACCACAACATCATACCCCTCCTTACTTCTAACACAATGCACTGTTGATTTTACAGATCTAAAATAAACCTTTCTGTCATTGCTTGCGGATAGACCAACAAATATACCACCAGCATACCCCTCTCTCTTTGTTGAAATTGAGCATGATTGATTGCCCTGAGCTCTTCTCTCTACGTGATCACAGACTACTAGTATCTGTAAACCAAGAAGCAGAAACATGCATGCAGACATAATATTTGCCCTATCACACTTCAGTCTAACTGACATTTCAAAATAAGTTCAAAGAGAGAAAAAATAGATAAAGATAACTTATTTCAAGTACCTTGCAAATTAAAATGGGGATTTAAATTATTTTCACTCAATTGTAGAATTCATTTCAACGTTTTTGTACATTCTTTGTATAAGCAATTTTCTCTTACTCTGTAGTTCAGAGTTGTGTTATAGTCTCAAATTTAGTCACATTTGAATAAAACCTTTAACTGAATTTTAACCTCAAGTCTTCAGAACTTTTTTATTTCATACTTCCCTTAAAATTGTACTGCATAACTGTTAAAACTGAATTGCTTTCTGATGCCTATCTTTTCAATTTCAATTCCAATGTCTTTGTCAAAATGTTTCAGAGAGAAATAGAATACTACAGCCAGCCTGAAAACTGCCAAAATGTTTTAGATCGCAAATATAATCAAGATGTCACCACTCTACTGTAAGTATCCGGTGTAGTTTTCATACTTTATTGATGTGTATTCTTTTATCTTTTCCAAGGAGATAAAGTTTACTTTTATTTAGCAACATTTAACTTCTTCACAGCCTCAAGAATTTTCCTTTGCTACAGTTATTTTTAGATTCAGAAACTTCTGCCCTTTCTTATGATACTAAATTTGCCAGCAAAAAGCTAGAATTAGTATATAAATCAACAAAACAAAGCTGGTGTTATAAGGCACATACAGTTCACATACATAGTGCACGTGACCCTGCGGATATAGGTACATACACTGTACATATATAGAGCAGTGAACAGATTATTGCATACATTTTTTTTCTTTCTTCATCAAATGGAATTGGGAGGGCTTTTTTTTATTAAAAATCATTACACAAAAGCATCTTTAATATCTTCCTTTGATTCATTTTGTAAACTTCAAAATTTTAAATGAAAATTTTTTCCACTAATTTAACACTTTTCCAATTTCATGTTTTAGGAATATTGATTCTAAATATCCCTCTCATAAATTTCTCTAGATTTCTTTAGAAGGCTACATTAAATCTTTGTCCAGATAAAAACATTGAGTTTAATCAAAGGCATTCTAAGATTTTGAATCCCCATTTCTTCAGCACTGCTACTTGTGACCTGCAACTCACTGAGGCTGGTCGTAAAACAAAAGTAGAGCAGGACTTTCTTACTTGTTCTTTGACTTCATCTTTATTTGTATTTTTTCATCATTCTTAATTTTTTTTTCTTCAGCAAAAAGAGACAGAATAACATGATTTTCACTTATGTAGATCATGATGATTTCTCACACCAACAAGAGGTATGTTTGCTCAAAATGCTTTTCTGAAAGTATTAGTATTAGTAATCTTATTTGTAGCTGTAGCAGTAATAGTAGAGGCAGCTGTAGTAGTAGCAGAAGTTGCTGTGGGTGCAGTAGTAGTGTTGGTGTTAGTGGTAGTCATATTAGTAGCACTAGCAGTGATAGTAGCTGTTGATGTAGCAAAGCTGTAGCTGTAGTAGTAGTAGCAGTATGAGTGGTAGCAGAGGCAATGGTGGTTGCAGTGATAGCAGCAGCCATAGTAATTAGTAGTGGTAGTTGCAGCAGTTATTGCATGAGTAACAGTAGCAGTAAATACTGCAGTGCCTGAAGTGGTTATTGTAGGGGTAGTTGTAGCAGTGGTGGTAGTAGCAGAAGGTGTAGTAGCAATAATGGTTCTGCTACTTCAAGGAGTAGTGGCAGTGATCATTCGAGTTAAATCTATTGTAATTGCATGAAAAGCAGCAGGTGGACTTAGGCTTTATATTATAAGGTTCAATTAAGTGTGTGCTTTTTTTTTTTTTGGCTATATAGAGGTGTGTGTAATAGTGACTTGCCTGGAGAGTTAAGATTAGAGCTTAGTTAGTTGAAGAGGTTTAAAATCACCTTTGAGTGCAAATTTCTTAAAAAGAAAAAAAAAGACTGGGATCTATACTTCCAACATAGTCTTGTGTCCTGTGTGGGATTTGTAATCTTAATTATTCACTTATCTGCATATATAATGTTGTGAGAATACTTGATGGAGTGTTCTATTTTTTGGTCTTGTTGTGAATAGTTCTGGTCTCTGAAGTCAGTTTGTATCTTGCTTTCCAGGGCTTTTCAAGCATGACAAACCATTTGGAAGGACCAAGTCCATTGGCAGCGAAAATGGCTCAAGTCAGATGTAGGAGAATTGGTGGAAGGCAGTTAAGAGAAAAGTATGTAATTGTAATTTGAAAAATTTTAAAAATAATATTAAAAATGTAATTGTTAACTCTTTCATCAGTGATTTTTTTCTCCGGTGCAAAGTAAAGAAACGTTATGAATTCTTAGCAATGTTTTAAGTAAAGGCCAAACATAACACATTTTGATGCTTTATTCCTTTTTTTTCATGAATTGTTTTTTTTTAGTTTATTTTATAAGATGAAATTGCAGTTTAAATTGTATTTTAATTTTGATTTAGTTTCATTTGTCCTTTTTTTTTTTAAGCAAATCTGTGCGTTATTTCTTTTTTATTATATTAGAAACGATTATTTCAGTGATAATGACTTTTACACTAATCTATCTCCTTTTTTCTGCACATGCCTTAAATACAGATTGGCTGGTTTGTGCACCGTTAAATATCCTATATTTTTTCATTATCTTTGGAATTCTAAATATTACCTTTTACTGAAGCATTTTTTCTATCATCCAGAGATCAAGGCAGCATTCCAAAAACTTTGATAATTGATGAAGAGCCAACAGAAGATTCTCGCCAGCGGAGCCATCTGGAGGCTCCCCCAATTCAAGTCATGTACATCATGGCTGACCTTAGTCCTGCAGACAGGTAAGATTTTTTTCTTGAAAAAATGTTTTTGTTGAATTTACAGTTTTTTAAGTATTATGTCTGTAATTTTATTTTGTGCTTCGTTTGATATTTTGAAGATAACATCTTTCAATTTCATATCTTATTTTTCGGTTTGGTTCGCATAGCTGCAAATGTGCATTGTAATTTATAAAGACATTGACTCATCCATATGTCTACTTATCCATCAAAAGAAGTCAAACAATGAAACCTGTTTGCTTGTGAATGGACCATGTTGCTTTTGTCAGAAGCAGTTGCTATTTTTTATTCTAGAACTTCATTTAAAAAAATAGGATCAATTCAAGTGATGCTACATAAATTGAAGTTGACTGTATGATGAATGTAAAAAGCTGTTTCCATTTTGTGCATGCATCTCAACACAATTTTCATTTAACATGTAAATGTAAAAATATTTGAACTAAACTTAAGAGGTCAGGGCAAATCATTCACATAATTTGAGATATTAATTTATTGTCTACCCTAAATTCTTTTATATCTCTTTCCCTCCCAGGCCAGCAGAGGAATACGATGAGTATGTTTTATGTGCCTTAAAAGTTGATGCAAATGGTGTTTTATGTGTCCGGCCAGACTTTACTTGTGGCCGCAAACCTTACAGCATAGAAACTTTCTGGACTAGGGGTAAGCTGAGTCAAACGAATTTTTTCTTAAACAAACTCCTCTCAGAATTTGGAAAAATAATGTGATCTTAAGATGAAAAGAATACAATTTGTTGTTGTTTTTTTTTTTCTTCTTTAATTTCAAAATGGTTCCAGCTGTAGTGTATGTGTCAAAGTTCACACTTTAGATCACCTAAGGGACCACATTTGCCACTTCAAGTACTTCCCCACAAGTCAGACTTGCCACCCCTAACTTAGCCTTTAAGAAGGAAATCATCACCTTCATTTAAAAAAGAATTCCATGCATGTATTTTTCAACTGTTGAACATCAGTCTTACAATTGAATTGTCAAGTTGTGTTAGCATACATGTTTACCGTGTTTTTTAACTGGTTTTTTTTGTCTTTTTTTTTTTGTTTTTTTTATTTGGTTAATCATCATTAACTGATCCAGGTCTAGACTTGATTCTTTTGCAAGAATATCTACCTACTGTTCCTTGTGGTTGGTTTGGGTTTGCATTCTTTGTATGGTTTTTTTGTTTTTGTTTTTTTTTGAGGGT
>BLXT01005114.1:1445585-1463594 GCA_019648995.1 Plakobranchus ocellatus
TTTTTTTTTGAGCTCAGCTGCTTTTAGTTTTCTGTGTTAAGCCACCCAAAAAAATATTTTTGCCAGCCACTAGAATTTATTCAAGCAAAGCAGAAAGTCATCGTGTTTTTGGTGCAACTCAATAAACTGAACCATTTTAGCATCCTCTTAAGTTGGACCATTCTCTTTCTGCAAAGTTTGTGTGATATGTCTTTATACCTATCGATCTGTGCCTGCAGAGGTCAATTTTAATCATCAAAATCTTTTACCTTTTAAATGGTCCTTGTATTTTTAAGACATCTTTTTGGTGGGGGGGCAAAGTATATGCATATATGACCACATTATTAAGATATCAGTTTTTTAGATTCTTAAGTATCATAGCCGAATTTACTGAAGTAAAAAACGGATAAGTTAATCTTGTTTTTAGTAGACTTTACACTTTTGGACTGTTTTTGCTTCTATGGGTTTATCATAGAGAGGGAATTAAGTGGCTCAGTGAATAGCAAATCTGCCCTAAAATCTGCAGAGACCCTCCTGTTGGGGGTTTGAGCCTAGCCATTAGTGCCCTGATCTGACAGAGGGCCTGAAAGCCTGAGAGCACCTTGTTGTGAACTGGCTATATGCAAGAACCAAAATTTATGGAAGAAAACAATGCAAAAGATAAATCAAAGTTGTTTTTCAAGTTGCAAAGATATTAACTTATCAGTGGTCCTTTGAAGTGTCTTAAAAAGTCCCTAGGGATCTTGTCTCTAAAACCAGTTCAGATTAGTCACATGTTGTATTTTGCACATCTCCAGGGCCAGCAGGTTAACAAGGGTTCATTCATTCATGGGACTTAAAACCAAGTAGGGGATTTTGCAGTGACAGCAGTTATCTATAAAAGGCATCACCGTTTTTTCTTAGCGAGAGTGTAAGAAGTGGACAGGAAACGACTTACGAAAAGGCAGATTCATATCCGTGAAAGCATGCATTTTGAGATGCTTTGATTTAATTAAACTGCTAACCCAGTATATTACATGATGTTGTGCAGGCAAGGTGAGACCCCTTGGGGAACTGCTTTGTTAAAATGCATCCTAATATTCCTCTATGTGAGCATATCATTGTGTTGGCCTGCATTATTTTGTTCACATACTTTTATGTGTCTAATTTTATCGAAGGATCACTTATGTCTTCAGACGAGTCTTCATGATTTGGATGTTGAGAATAACACTTGTTAGTAACAACAACAAAAAAAGTATTTATAGCAAGTTTTTTCCTTCTTTCAAATGCTTATGGAAAAGAGATTAAAGCGAAAGAGAAATAGAGAATGAAATGTGTATAAATATATATATAAATATATATATATAAGAGAGAGAGAGAGAAGTGAAAGAACACAAACTGTCACTTAAAACTGATTAAAAGAAAGTCAAACAACACAGTGGATACATTGATTAGTTCAATTTTTTAGTTTCCTCACTAAACAAAAGTTTAGACTGAGTTGTTTTTTTCCCACATTATGTTGGCCTAGATTATTGTTTCCATTTATTTATGTACCAGCTTTCTACAGAAATCTCTATATATTACATGTATGTCTTAAGACCAATCTTTATGAATTGAATAACATTTGAAAAGAAAAAAAAAACTAAAAAGGGAACATCTTTCACTAATGAGTTTTAAAATGGTGCTTGTGTTGTTTTTTTTTTAAAACAATATTTATTCATTTTCATTAAACACCAGAACATGTTCAAAATCCTTAATTAAACTTGTTTATATTTGTATCGGGGAATACAGTATTCCTATATTTATCTCACTTCTGCTACAATAAAAAAATTTTTCTTAATACTAAGGGGCTAAGAGCAAAAGTGTAAAGCCTATACAAATTATTGTGGGGTGCCAATAAAATCCTCAAAACTATAGATGTATTAATATTGCCAACAAAGATTTACAAAGTATATTTCAAAAGTCAACAAACTTCCCTCCTATGATTTTCAGATTTTATCTTTTAAAGAATTTTGATCACCAGTCAACTCACTGTCTTCTTCAAGGCATTGACTGTGAAACCAGAAATAATAACAACGCTATTCTGAAACGTGTCGTGCTTCAATTCAATGTGAAAACTAAGTTTGTTGCGTAAATTTTGTCTTTCAGAGAAATCTGAAAATCAGCTGGATTTATCTATTAATTCTGAAAGAATATACATTTTATATAAAAATGGATTTATATCTAGAATCAAAGGAGTTGGGGAGATCAAGTACATTCTTGATAAATATCGATAATCTAGATCTAAAAAATGTAAACCTAAGTGGGCTGTTGAACTGCCTTCCAAGACGGGGCTTCTTTAATGTTTTAAAAGCAAATATTTATTCCTGTGGTAATGACAGTTAAATAGTGTAATCATTGTACTGATTTTGTCCATCAATATTCCTGGTAAATTAATTTGTTCTTCATTTGGTTCATTTTTTTTTTTGTCCTTTGATTTTTCACATTTAAGTCCTAACCTTCATTTCATGAATATATTTATGATGAATGCCATTTTTTTGTACATGAAAATCACATATCGCATATTACATACTTAATCAAGATATGGAATGTGAGCGAGTCATTATTAAGGAGTTTGACTGATGACTGAAATAAAGAAAAGTTCCATTTTGATACAAAAAATATTCAACTGTTTTGTTTTCTTTCAGTCACAATGACTCAAAAAAGCAATAGTTTATTGTGCCAAAAAATCGTTCCTCACTTCTCAATTTCAACTCCAATTATTCAGGATAGCCTGTTTTTTTTTTGTACCTAAAATTATACTTTTCTTCTCTTTGGGCTGATTTTAATTGCTTTTAACACTTTTTAATTTTCTGTGAGATATCCATAAGAGACAATATCCCTGATAAGTGATATGTTTCTAAGCCATATGATTTTGACAGAAATAAATTGATTTTTTATATGTTGTTTTTCTTTACATCAAATTTTAGGATTTTAAAAAAAGATTTTGGAAGGTGTTACAAATTTACTCCCTAATTGAATAGAAAAATGTCTTAAAATTTGTTGCCTGTGTCACATGGGATGTGAAAAGTCGCTCCAATGATATGCTATCATGTACTACATTGCAAATAAGAAAATTCATTGTGATAAAGCTGAAACACACCAAAATGACTCACGCTGCAATAAACACATTTTCAAATCAAAACTGAAGCCACGTAACTGAGGAGAAAAGAATAATATGTCATAACATATAGGTTTATATAAGTGCTGTCAGAGTGGATTCAACAACTGTTGGTTGTACATTTTTTGACTCTCATCTCCAGAGTGCACAGAGGATGTGCAATTTGTTAACATCATTTTGCAATGCATTGCTCCGTTAATAGGACCAAGTGCAGTGCTTTGATATGAATTGTCTTATGACAAAGCCCTAAGAGGGGAGAGTTTTTAGAGATTTTTTGTTCCAAATACATCTTTAGTTTGACCATCAGCAGTGTGAAAAATCATAGGATTAAGAGTACCAAGTGCACATTTATAATTTTGTGTTGCTTGATTATAATTCTGTTTGGTTTAATGGGGTTGTCCTTACAGTGTTAGCCTTGGTGCCTAGTCGAGAAATGTCAGTGGCCCAGTCTTTTGCCTCAGCCTAGTAGAGCTAAGTTAATCCTAAGTGCCTTGCCTTACTGGGCATTTATAGAAGCTGAACAAATGGTAAAACCACAGTGAATGCTACTTTCAGGAACAATATTGCAGAAATTTGACTTGAGTTTACAGTTCTGTCAACCTTACAAATTCACAAGGTACTGAAATTTGGTTTTGACTTCCATGACCATTCGTGAGAAAACTTAGTAATGCCACCTTGTTCTCAGGAGTCGCTCAGAAATATTTCAGAGGTAAGGTACAGTTATTCTTTCAGACATGCCAAACTTAGAAGATAATTTTCAAGAACATCAAGTGCAAAAGATAAGGAAGATGAAATAAAAATGGGGAACAAACCTGAAGATGGCAGGAACTGATACTGGCTGAACAAAAACCTTGATTGCCTTTAAAATCATAGCAATGTAACTTAAGGATGAGATACAGAAAAGTGAAATCGCTTAAATCTAATACAGTAGCAGATTCAGTCTTGATTGGCACAAAGCACTAGGCCAATGCTCTGCTCTTAACACTCTATAATTTATAAGACATAGCACATGCATGCCAATCTATTTAACTTACGAATAATTAAACAAATTGTCAACCTTATATTAAAAGATTTAAAAAAAAAAAAGGCTTCAAATCCATTAGCTGTTTTAAATTCTATTTGCATGGCTTCTATAATTTTTTTATTGGTATTTTCAGCGTGTCATCAGACTTCTTTTCAACCAGTTTTTCTGAAACAAAATTATGAGTGAAAAAAATTCCTAGTTCTGCAAACATGATGTCACAAAATAGAAAAAAGTTTAGTACTCGATGTGTCACGAATCAATATTTGGAATGCAGGATGACAGATTGGAGCAAGAATGAGGGTGCATTCACAAAGGCTGGGAGGAAAAGGAACACATCTAGGCTGTGCCTTTCGAGTGTGGTCAAATATACATATATTTTTTTTTGATAAATCACGAAATGGCAAATTTTCAACTTTACGCCAAAAATGTGGATTAACCAAAAGCATGTAATTTCCAGTAGAAATCTGAAATGAATCCAAAATTCTGGTACAGAAGGTTTCTATGCCCTTTTAATAACTATGAGATAAGATGCAAATGAGTTTAATCAAGAGGCCTTAAGGCGAGTCCAGATAGATGTAGATGTTTGGCTTCAGCTTTCAAGTAACAACTCATTATTAGGTACCTTGACTGGAACAGACATTGGCGATCATGCTCCTTCACTCAAACCTATTCTCAGTTAACCTTATAAAGTTGCCTATTGCCCATGACTTAAGATTTCAATAAAAGTTACTCTCTGTCTACCTCTATTGCATTTGATCTGGCCTAAAAACTGTAGTTGCTTCTGTCTTATGCTTTTAATTAGTGATCGCTTGAGATTAGCCTCTTTCAGAACCAATTCATTTGACTTTTTTTCTGTTCCTGATATTCTCATTATTCTTCTAATAAACCACATCCTAACTGCTTCTAGTTTTTTTCTCTATTTCTGTATATTGTCCAACACTCACAACCATACAAAAGTACTGACCATACATATGTTTCAATTACCCTTATTTTGTTTTCATACTTATGTTTGTATTTGCTAGTATTGGTTTCAATTTTTGGAATGTATCTTTGGCCATGGCTATTCTTTTAATTATTTCACTTGTGCATCTGCCATCTGATATTATCAGGTAACCTAGATATTTGAATTTTTTAACATGTTAGATTTGATCGCCTTTGCTAACGAGATTCCATTTGGGGTTAGAGGATTTCTTTGAGATAACCATGCATTCTGTTTTTTTTACATTCAAAAACAGGCCCATTCTTTCGCTCTCTAAAACTACAGTCAAGTAACAACTACAGGAAAAAAAAAAAACCTAGAAAAGAGTAAGACAGCAACAAAAAATGTGAATCAAAACAAAAATCATTGGGAACAGCATTGGAGACGGAGCCCTGCTCATCTTTTATTGCATTATCACAGTGTAAGAGGCTAATAGCGAGGCAGGTTTTTTTTTGTCTAGTCTCACGCTAAAAAAAACTCAAAAGTCAACTATTATTAATTAAATACAAAGGGTGGACGATGTATGTATAAACAATATGGAAAATGTAACAGGGTGATTATTGATATAGCTCAAGCAACAAAGAAAAAGATATGCATACATAAAATACAACTGTCAGGGATTAAATACATAGTTAATGCATACCATTCAATAATACATCCATGTTATTTTTCACACAAAAAATGCAAATTAACAACTGATGAATGAGTAAATCTGAAAGAAAGAAAAAACAAAATTTAAAAAAAAAACTCAAACAATATGCAGAGATAATAATGAGTTAAAATAAACAATTGCCTCAAAAACAATCAATAGATGTTAAGAATAAAATAAAAAAAAAAACCCTTTAATCCAAAACCTGAAAAGCAATGAGGCAAGAAATCTGCAGTCATATGACACTTTACTTAAAGGTTTTCTCACCTGCAAAGGGAATGATTATACTGATATAATGTAGCTTTAACCCCTCTCCCCCCCACACAAGAAATACTAGGTTGTCAAGTGCATGCTTCCTATCTAGGCCATGTTCTAAACCACATTGACTCTATGAAGATGTGGCGGTCATGTAATAATGCCAGGCAAAACTTGTTACAAGTACTCCAAATGGGACAATGTAAATTTTATACCTCCATTGGTTGGGATAATAATGTTGAAGACTAGAAAAGGCTTTGTTAATCATGTATTGATTTTCAGTATGTTTACTAATAGAATCTCACAAGCACGATTCACTTTGGTTAAAATGCCCATAGAAAAATGATTGTTTAGCTTTTTGAAGACTACCTCTCCCCATGATATTAAACTATATCAATCACGGCAAAAATCGTCTTAAAGTTACAAAAGCAGTTTGTGTTTGAAACACTGAGAATCGTAACGGCTGTAGCGTTGTTAGTGTCACTTGATGCTCCTCCCTCAATAATGGACATTTCTTTTCCAAAAATTTACAAGATAAAAAAGAGTTTACTTGAATTATAACCTCTCTTCTTACATTTGTGCTGGTCTCAAAACATGAAAATTCAAATTTTGTCTACCAAAACCTGTATGCAATATAAAATAAATCATATGAGGTCATGATAAATCTTGGCTAAAACTAAAAGATAACGAAAAAAAAAACAAACTATATTATTATGGGTCACTGTCAGTTAAGCCAATAAAAGCAAATATCCAGGGCTAGGAATAACCAGTCTACTCCACCCTCTTGGCCTAACAGTATACTGATCTCTTAAAATGTACAAAGCAAAATCAGTCAGTTTGTGTAAGGTATAGGTTTGGTGCTAAAGTATGGATGGAAAGCCAAATTATACCTTTTGCACTGAGTGAGTGACTTTCACAAATGTTTACATGCATTAATACAAAAGTAAGATAAATAACTCCCAACATTTGATGAATTGGCAAGCACAGAATATGATTAAAAAACTTGTCCTAATTTTAAAAGTGCTTGCATCTTGTTTCAGTAAAGAAAGTCAACATTTATGATATTATGGCAAAACAAAACCAATCATCACTTTTTGCTATTGGCTTCACATCATTTTAAAATCGCAATCTCACTGCCGTAGCAAATTAAAGAGCAGTATCGTCCATAGACTTAACACTGACGATACTGCTCTTTGATTAGCTACAGCAGCTCACATAGGAATGCATTTTTTTGCTTTTTATCATCAAGAAGAATCATACAAGTACACTCTGTGAACAAGCACAGGTCCTTAAATGCACATTAAAGAAAAAAAACACCTTGCAATCAACTGTTATTATGAAACAAAAGTTTAATACCCCAACACATGCTTTATACACATAGCTATGAGGGCACAAATAAATGGGTTAAGGCAAGTTAAAATATCCAAAATTCCTTTTAGACCTTAAGCATGTTCTCAAAATTCCCCAAATTTCATGAATTTGTAAAACCAGTACGTAAATTATGTAACCAAATCCTTTAGTTTAGTGCACAGGAAATGTCATAACATCTGGGTAAGATGGACCAACAGTCAGAAAAACATGAAGAAAGGCTCAACCTTGAAATCATATTCAGTTCCTGACCACTAATATAACTTATTTTTTTTTTTTGCGAGTGTAATATGCACCCATCTGGCTCAAGTCTGGTCACAAGGCTTTTGAGGAAAAGCCCCACAAGCAAAGGAGTCAGTCACTAAGTCACCCCTTATTTGATTTGATCTATCTCAATTAGGGACAGTATGAAACTGAAATCTTTCACTATTTTTGAGTAATTACTTATTGCTCTTGCGTCCATGCTCAAAATACAGGTTCAATGAAGATAAATGGACTAATGCTGCCTCCTTGTTCCTCCCTGCTCATAGCAAGCTACATAAAACACAACTTATCCACAGTCTGGAGATGCAAAACATGTTTTTGTCTAAGCCAAACTCTTAAATAAATGAATGCACATAACCAGAGGTGCTGGCTGCAATTTAATTTGTTAAGGTCAGTTGGCTAAGAATTTCTTTCTGAAACAACTTAACACTATGTAACATTACATATCATAACAAGAAAAAAAGAATGAGTACATTTAAATTATAATTCAGAACATTACAGGCATTTCCCAAGTCATTTGTCCATTTGAAACTTTTTTTTTTATTTGGTGGAATCTTTGAGCAAATTTACTCATACATATTGAGGGAGCATATTAAACTGACAATAGATTAATGCCCACTTTATCTTATAAAGGATAATATAAGCAAGGGCTGCATTGCTCTATTTTCTCAATAGATTTTAAAAAGATGAAGTGACCCCTCCTTAACACAACAAAATCTTTTCAAAGTAGGGTTTAAGCATTGTTTCATTTTTTTTCCTATTTTTAGTATTTCACTCAACAAAATGATATGGATTTGTATCTAACAATAGTATAAAAAATTGAATAAATAGCTATATCAGTCACCCAGGTTAAAAAATAACAAACTTTGCATATACATGGACAACATCACAAATTAAATTAAAACTGATGAGAGATTATAAAGCACTTAATGAAATGGTCACAATCACAAAGACAAAGGAAATACAAACGCTCACCAAATTCATAATGAGCCTAAATAAAATAAATAATTTATATAATTTTAATAAATCATCCACTACAAGGCAAAGACCCTTGGCAAAACTGTGCATAGACAAGAGATTAAATAAATAAGTAAATGCAATCTATTCAGTCTTAATGATAAATAACAGCCTTTGTTTGATAACAGGCAAAACAAAAACAAAAATTAAACAAATAAGCTAATTTACATAAGCTTATTACTAATGAACAGACAGGTTTGCAACTGTTGGCAAGCAACACTATACATTCCTCCAATATGTTTGAAGTTGGGTTTAATTTGGTTTTTGCGTGTAGCAAATTCACAGCAACATGATCTCAGGCTTTCTGGAACAAACATAATGATAATGCCGATTTCTCATTTCTATACCTTCTTTTCCTTTCCTAAAACAACATGAACTTTAAAAGACACCTCAGGGAAGAGATAAGCAGTAATTTTTTTTTCCTAGAGGCAGAGGGTTAACCAATTAAAGATATACACCACCAGAGTCATTGTGTAGAAAGAAGATGTCAAAGTAAGCAGGGAAAATGATTCCAACACCACTAAATTTTTACTTGAGCAAAAAATAATTCTTTCTCTTTCTTCATGACCATGATCTGGAATTAGTCAAGAACCAAACTATTTTGCAATAACATGTTCTCAGTGTGCAGTCAGCAAGACAGTAGTCTTTGCATAATTTAGGATATAGTTCAGATGATGTGCATAACACAAAACATGTTTTCCTCTGCATAATTTTTATGATGTGTATCATTGAGTGATTACCATAGGCAGTTGGTGACATAATAGAGGGCTTAAGAAAACTAATACATCTATCTTGCCTCAATAATTTGGCATCATTATGCTTCATTTCAGGCCGCAATAAGCTATATTCAAAATTTAAAGTATGAGCAACTGAAAATACAAATCACTTTTACTAAAGAAAAATCCAAGGTACTTAAAGGACCCAAATCAAAGCATCAACAACCTAGTTCTACAGGTGTCTGCTTTTAATGTCTAGCCTAGAATAAAATCTTAATGTAAATCTAAAACTTGGAGTACAGTTCAGATGACACAATATAGGCAATGAAACTGTGGCATATCTAATTCTAAATTCGATCATTGAGAGAGATGTACAATCCAAAATTTTCACTGGGCATTTGATCAAGTTCTTCCTCTCTAGGAAGGGTTGATTTTGTCATGCCAATGAAACCATTGTTATACTTGTAATGGCAGCTAAAAAGAAACATTGCTTGACCTGAAAATGAAGCTTCACCATAAACTAAAACAACCTAATTTTAATTACTTTAGGTACTTAGGTCCATTTATTAGATTTGCTTACTTTTTTTCTCCCTCTGAATATTCTGCAGCAGAAGACTCAGTGATTAAAACATAATTAAACAAATGCCTTTAAAACACAAGAGGTCTAAATTTTGAGTAGATACTAGCAGGATGCATTGAAACCAAACAGGGTACTTTCTTCAGATTCAACTACGGCTTATCTGATTTTGCTGCAACAATTTCGGTATGTAGTTTATAAAATTTAGCAAATAAGTGAATAATTCAAGACCATCAAAATGAGTTGGATGAGGTGGCATTTTTTAACATTTTTAAACATCAAAACATACGCAAACTTCTACCTGTTGGCTTTGCAATTGTGAAAACTAGTTGGGGACATACTGATTCTGAGTCAAGGTATGAGATTTTTCAATTTTGGAAAAAGCATTCTAAAGAAAGAAAAAAGAACATAACATTTTTTTCCCTTCAAAAATTTTATAGGCAAAGTCTAATTCATTTGGGTTAGTCTCTAGAATCTCTCTTTCTCTCTCTCTCTCTCTCTATATATATATGCCTGCCATGGATAAACATATGCAATAAAAAAAAAGGCCAGTCATGGGTCATTTGATGAAACACACTATACAAAATGTTCTAGACAATGGCAAATTGAAAAGGGAAAAACTGTAGGATGCATTGCTTGCTCTTTGGTATGACATAATAATAGATAGTAAGGTTTTATAAACTGAACGATACAACAATGATTAGTGGAATCTCACTGACAGCATTTCCCACAAAAGCAACAACAACAAGCTATCAATAAAAAGTTAATCACAATCTAAAACCAATAAGCTGAAAAACAAATGGTTCCATTATCATTAAATTAAAATTAAAATTGTTTGAATTTTAAAAATATGTAACATTGTTGACTTTTAATTGCATAAAAACTCTAGCAGAGTCTTTATAATTAAAGAAGTTCCTTGGGGAAAAAATAACTGTAAACTGGAGCCAGTTTGCATCACAATAGCCGCTTCAAAAAATTATTAAAACAATCACTGACATAAAAAAAATATCTTTCTCAATAAATTCTAAATACCAACGACCTACTTTTAAGATGTCAAAACTGCAAATTTTTTAATTTCTATTCTAGATGACTAAAACAATTTTCCCACATAATATACATAGTATCACAATAAAAGCATTAATTGATTTAATATGTCACATACACACACACACTCTTCATTAAGAAATAGTGGAGAAAGAAGATCCATTGTTGATTTGACCCAAGTTTTAACAAAAAATAAATATATTTCCAATGTCATGGACAGAAACTAAAGAGAACATTTCACAACTGGAAACCAGGCAAATGTTAAAGCCCTCAGAGGACGCATTTTTCAAATAAAAAAATATGAAAACTAGTGGAAAAGAAAGCACATAATTTCACATGTTATGACAACATAAATGGCAGTGCTTCAAAGGCTTCACAATTGACAAATTATTGCCTGTTAAAAAAACAAAACAAAACAAAAATAAATAAAAATGAAAGCATCTGTACAACAAAACAAAAATTGAATTTTGTTTTTAAACAATGCATATTTAAAACAACAACAAAAAATTATAGCTTCGGAATAATTTGTGTACTCAGGCAAACTTAAAACTTTCATCACAGACAATGCAAAGTCCCTAACTTTTCAGTTGTTCATCAAAGACATCTTTCTAAATGCCCTAACACTTTTGTCTACACCAACTTTGTCCTTATAAGCTCACAGAATTGATATATTTATTGAGTATTCATCTGAGGAGATGATAAAATGAAAATAGAATATATAAAAAAGAAGTGAAATACAGGCTAATTAACTTGAAGCTGAGACAAGAACATTGCAGAAAACATTTCATACTAATTGAGTTAGTTCTACTATTAGAAATGCACATATTCCATGCCCCCCCAAAAATCCATCATATCAAAACCTTGCTTATAAACAATTCACACAAACAAAAATGATAATAACACCAATAAAAATAATTATAACAATCCTCAAAATGCTTATACATGAAAAGGTGGAAGCTTTTCAATTGCTTTCGACAGATGAATAGATCACAATGAGAGGTGAGCCTGTATAAACAGGTTTCTTTTAAAAAATGTTGAAGGATTATAGCGCAGCCATCCTGCGTAACTTAAATGAAGCTCTATTTTTGCAGGTAAAAAACAAGCCCTTGAAAGTCAACATTCCTTTTACAGCCCACACAAAAATCCAAATATCCCAAGAGTATCATTTATAACACTTAACCTTAAAATGATGTGATCCTGTTCTCCTCTCTAGCAGATTTTCAGAATTGTCGTAACTCCGCTGGGAAAGTCCAAAATAAGTTTAAAATAAATACTAAACGGTATTAACTGGAAAAGTGGAAGCACCAACAATAGTAGGAAACATTTCAATTTAAAAAAAAAGTTTTTTTTTAAAAATCTTATTCATTACAGTAAATGACTTTTTTCATACCTGCTCAATACTACTTTGTAAAGCTTTCAGGCTTCGCGTTCATTTAAAATTGTATTTTTGTGCTTCAGCCAAGACTGCCAAGAGTATGTTTAATGCTCTACATTAAAAAAGAAACATTATACATAATGGGAATCCTATGTTCCCAGGGGAACAAGGAGGAGACATATGTCTAGCAAAATCAAAGTCATAATGAAGAGAGAATGCCCCGTTAGTTTCTTTTCTGTAAGTAAAACATGCATTGTCTTACACAAATTTATTTCAATAAAACAAAAGGATGATATTAAAATATTGATTGCAAATATTGTATCCTGAGTGCAAAGATAGAGAACAAGAGCTTCAGGCAAATGATAACAGTCTTCTATAATAGTATGAGAAGCAAATGAGGCAAGAAATGTCACCTGTCTAAAGTCTAGCAGGACAACATCACCAATCAGCTAAAAATAACAATAAAATGGAAATTATGATGGATTTATTTTACAGCATATGAAAGTCATTTGATTCATATCATGAACTAACTGTCTGGGTCAATTTTCGTTTTCACTTTTTTTTCTTACAGCAATTCTTTTTAAAAACAGAGGCCGCTCTGAAGGCAATTATGTTTTTTTCTGCAAATATTACCCAAACAAATCCAAGAGGAATTTCACAAAAATTTACCCATTAGTATAACAGACTATCAGCTTCATATGACATTTTTTAAAATCAATGTAAGCCACTGAGGAATGGATGTTAACAATTTGCTACGTTGATTATCTTTGCACTACACCTAAGACCAAGGTTTGGTTTTGTTTTTATATATGGCCAGTCCACAAGGTGGTCTCAGGCTTTCAGGCCATCTGACAGGTCAGGGCCCTTATGGCGGGACTCGAACACATGACAAAAGGGTCCCTGAGGATCTCAAGGCGAACTAGCTAGCCACTGTGCCACTGATGCCACCTAAGACCAAGGAGTTGAAAACTTTTTTTCACAGTCAATAGCAAACTTGACCCAGTATATTTAGATTTTTAGTCTTTAGATTATGGATTACGAGTTGGTTTGAATCTAACAGAGCTGCTCTTATAAAATGCTTAATGGTTATAAAAAGCTAAAAAAATACATAGAAAAAAAACTGCAATCTTCAAGCACTTACAAAGATATGCATATTAAGTTCATTTGATTTGCACCTGATAAACAAAGAATTATGCTGAAATGTGATCAAAGACTACACCATTTGTTACGACAAGCTACATTTAACATAACAATTGAGATGGCAAGCCCTCTCCATTTTGGACAAGGAAATTGGCAAAAAAATAATCATCTGCTGGCACCAATGCTGTTGCTGCTGTTGTTATTGGTGTCGTAGAGAAGAGCTGCTGCATCAAGGCAAGCCTGAGGAAGGACTGAGGACTCAGCACTGCTCCACTGTGATTGAGTGGCAGGACATTGGGCAAAGTACCCAGACTGTTGCTGGACGGGTATGGGATATTGTGGCCGCACCATTAGCATGAACAGGGCCTGAATCTTGCCTATGTCAAGCTCCTTCACTATCAATGCATTGCAGGGCTGACCGAGTAACCCGTCCCAATCCACCACCATCTGACCACGTGTCAGTTGTCCCGATAGTTCCACTGTGGCGTACACAGGCTCCGCACTGTGGACCACTGAACGGTCAAGCACCAAAGCCATGCAATAACCATCGCAGGATCTGTAACCCTCACGGCCAGCAACTCGCGCAGGTTTGGCAGACTCCAGAACTGAGCGGCGGATGAATTCAGAGGCTGGTGTGCCAGCATTGGTCCAGATGTCAAAGAAATCCTGAAAGTATCAAGATTTAAAAAAAAAAACGACTTAGTAAAACTGACTTCAATATGGCTTTTTGTAAAACAAAGTTAGATTCCAATGAAGTTTGGTAAAATATAAAATATATGAATGAAATTAAAAGGGAAATCATCTTAGCTTAAAGAGCATGAAAATCATATTTCAGAAATCTTAAAGATATTGTGGCTCACAATTCTTACCCAAGGGAGCAAAAATTTTCTGCATACTTCATATGGCAGAATTGTAATGTTGATAAACTCCTTCAGAACAACTTGAGCTGCCTCAGGGTCATTGTAGAAGTTAAATTCAGCACATGGGCTCACCCTGCCCCTTGCTGCGATGGACCAATAGATGAAAGAATAGATTTGTCAGAATCATGGATTTCTACAACACATGGTCTTGTCCTACATTTTTCCTTTATATCTGCATTTATATACGTAGACTATTTATTGAACTAATGTAAAGCATCTTTAAATACAGCACACCTATTTACCTCGCATAATTTAAAATAATTCATCTCTATCAGTTTTAATCAGGGATATTCCTTTTGATAAACACACTGTTAAGAGTGATTAAAAAAAAAAGAAAGTTTCAACTTCTGTCTTTTGATCTAAGCAAAAGTAATTAAAGTACTCCAAGATTAGAGAGGCAAGAAATAGGCCCAAGTAGATTCTTGCACCAATAATCTCAACTAGCTGGTGCAAATTAAGTTATCAGTGAGTTGTGTGTTTTTGGTCTAAAAGAAGACAAATATGCAAACATATGCATGCACATAAAGAAGAATTAATAAATAAAAGAACAAACTGTCAATCTTTGTAATTGTTTTCCTTTCATTTCAATCAAATGTGTCCATCAAAAGTTATAGAGATAAATAACCCTGGCTTAGTCGACCGTCACCTCCATAGAGAGATTTTCTACTGCTGCGTGGTACCTGAGGTACCTACTTAAGGTAGGTCGGGGATAGTTCAAACTAACTCTTGCTTTAAAAATAAAAAAACAACCTCTTCATCTTCTTATGTCTAATCAAAAAAATCATCAGAAACTTTAATTTACTGATCTTTCTAATAATTTTGTTTTTATGATACTTTTTAAAACACAACATTAGCTCTCAGGCAACCATATTTTGTGTTTGTTCGCTCTCTTAATCCTTACAAAGTCCTTTTGATTATTGTCAAATACTTCTGTAAAGAAAATTTAGTTTTTGCCCATGCAAAAACCACTGAGTTTACTTTTTCTGGATGTTTAAAGAAGAAGGTTTGCATAAAGTGGATATTTTGATTAACATATATCTCATTCTTGTACCAAACTGTAATTTACACATAGAATACTGACTCTATTCACTAGCCTTAAAATAATCCCTGAAAACCTCAGTTTGAAACCTACCTTCAATATTGCCTCCCATGATGTACAAGTCTTTGATTTTTCTGCCAACTGTAGAGTCTAATCTCATGGCTAGAGCCAGATTAGTCAAAGGGGCGATTGCCACAACAGTTACCTCTCCTGAATAAGAAGAGTTAATGAGTTAATTTGAAAAAGAGAGCAAGTTATCACTGCTTGTATCTGCCAAAAAAGGAGAATAATTTATTTGCATTAAATTGAAACAATACTGGGTGAGGTGATTAACTATACATAAATCAGGTTGTTTTTTGTTTTTTTTTTTTCCTTTAGCTTACTTCTAAAAATATTTCACTCTCACCTAATAAAGCACAACAAACTTTAAAGAACTTGCACCTTATTGAAACAAAGTGTAAAATCCTGTGTAAGCATAAAAATGTTTTGTCTTTATGTTACTTCTCATTTAACACTGAAATAAATTAGAGTGTGAATAGTATTTTCTAATGCAAATAAGGGCTTCTTTTCATGCTTTTCATTTAGTTGACATTGTCTGAGTAAGCATCAAATTGATGAGGCAATCACAAAATTCTCAATCCTTTTAAAATTCTACAGAACCTTGGGAAATTCAAAACAGTTTTATTTTGTTTTTGTCATACATCCAAAATAGTTTCCGAATAGAAAACCTAATTTGGTGAGGATTATTTTCAAACATTCATGTAGATAAAAACTGAACATTATTTTAATCTAGATCCTCAGAAAAAAACATTTGCTGAGAACCAAACAGCTGCTGATGGAACTAGAATTAAAAAGGAGGAAACGCAGGCACATTGGTTCTGTGCTGAAGATGGGACTGTAAGGAAAACCTTTGTCGGTGGCCGACGCCCCTCTGAGAACTGAATCGCAAAGGGTATTCATTATCAGTACTAGCAGTAATGCCTTTTGAAAAAATGCCAATACTTTCCAATTTGTCAATCAGAATTCCATATCGTTCTCTAATGACAACACAAAAAGTACATTACTGCAAGGTCACCAGAGTAATGTATAAGATGAGAAACATCTGCAACAAATCACCTGGGAAATTGTTGATGATCCTGATGATAGCATTGGCAGCATGCTCTTTCTGCACCACGGAAGTATCTACTGGTGTATTCCATGCTTCACCACTGAAGTTTTCAAACTGTGAAGTGTTGCCCAACAGAGAACGCTCAGCACCACGGTAAACTGGAATCTAGGGGAGGGAAGAGGGAGAGAGCAATGTAACATTACTGATAACATTTTGTAACAGAAAAAAATGCCTTTTTTTTTTCTTCCTGACTTCATGACAACTAATAGCTTAGGCTTCATGAAAAGTTCAAAACTAAAGCAATTATAATTCAGAACATACACATACATAAAATTACAGCTCTCAGGGCAGATTTTTTTTTCTTAAACCATAATCTTCTTTAAGTGCCTTGTCTGGAGCAGACAGCGATTATGTTCCTCTACTCAAACCTACTCTCTCCAACCTCATAAAAGTTGTTCGTGCTACCTATCTTCTATGACTTAAGACTTTCAATACAAGTTATTCTCTCTTTACCTCTACTGTGTTTGCCTTCAATTTTCCAGTAATTGCTAAATGTTCTAAACCGTGATGAAAAAAATCCAAATCTGTACTAATTTTACCTGTAAAATGATTTATTGTTTCAGTCACTTAACGTTTTGTAAAAAAGAGAATTAAAATGGCTGAATTGAACTTAGTATATTTTAGACTCTACTTAACTTACGTCTTCCCTTCCACACGCCTTGAGCACCCTGAGTGTATTTTCCACTACCAGATCCACATTGACATTTCCATTGGCACATGTAATGGCCAATATCTCCACGTTGTGGTGTGCAAGAGCAAGCATGATGGCATGGGAATCATCAATACCAGTATCCACATCAAGGATCACTTTTAACTAAAGAAAATAAAAAAAGGCATGCACTTATAAACCAGTGAACTTTTCTAAGCCGTTTTAATTTGTTTTTTTTAACAATGAGTCATTAATTTATTTTTTAAACGATGAGTCAACACCTCATTTTGAAGCATGACTACTAAAATCAATATCCAATTTTACCTACTTTTGCTCAAGAAGAAAAAATTAATCGGCAATTTTTTTGTACTACAACCCATGATTAATGTGAAAATTGAAAAGGTATCAAATACTTTTTGTGCAGTTAAACGACCAATATTTTGCAAAGAGTCTAAACTCATTTTTCTTTTAATTTTTTTTTTATATTTTAGGTGGGCCCCTATGGCTCGACATGTTTGTCTATGATTTCACTGTTTAAAATTTGTAAAAAAGAGAGAAATCAGGAAAATATATGATGTTCCTTTAAAATATCTATAGAACTAAACAATTTTTTTCTCCAAAACCTATCCAGACCTGCCTACCTTGTTCACCAGTTTTGGGGGATCAAGATGTGAAAAATGGGGGATTTTCAGCGAATTTGGGGGGTC
>BLXT01005114.1:1567543-1581765 GCA_019648995.1 Plakobranchus ocellatus
GCCTTTGTTACTTTTATGCTTTGCCTCCACTTTTTAAATTGGGTTGATCCTTGGATGATACAATAGATCCAGGGATAGAGAAACTGAGTGAGTGGCGCATTGAGCCAGGGATGTTCAGTGGCTCAAATTGTGTGGAGTATTACTATAAGTTACAATCAGCTTACTGCTGAGAAAAGTACTCATCGGGCCGGTCCCCGCAGATTCCCAGAAAATTGAATGTTTCCCTTGTTTTGGAAATAAGCTTCCTATAAATCAGCCACTACTAGATCTAGTGGTTTTATCTAGGTTTAGACTTTCTTTCACTGTCCTAGATTACCTTTACACCAAGAAAAGAAAAGTTAATGTTATGAAAGGTAGACTGCAATTCAACTTTTCATATCATAGCATTAGCACCATTTCATGACATAAAACTAAAACATAATTTCTTGAGATCACCTGTATTTTTTTCTTCATTTAATTGATGAATTGGATTAGACCAAGTAAAACTTTACTGACATTGTTCAAGATGATGATCTTTGGTGATTAATTTTTAACCAAAAATTTGAAAAACTGTTATTTTTGGATGAAGTCATTTGCAATTGTTGATACTGGTTGTTTGGTCATAATTTTTTTAAATTGTCAACAGTTTACCAAAATTGCCCTCATTATGTCATAATTATTAGTATATTGCCTTATGTGCACAAATGGAGACTTTCTACCTTCACTACAGTTACACCATATCATTTTGATTTCTAACTTGGAATAGGATCAGCAGATCAGAGTGAGAGTGAGACCCAATGCCTGCTGATGCATGGAATAGTATTGATTATGTGTAGGCTTTGAGCAAATTTTCATTAAATTTCATTTTAACTTTTGAGTACAGTAATAATGCTAGGGTGCTTTTTGTTTGAATTTTGTCGAAATAAATTGCAATTAATGATAGATTCGAAAAGTTGTAAAAAAAACAGTTTAGTTCACGGCCATGATCAATGAAAAACTAAAAAACCCAACTATATCATATAAAACAAACCTGGCTGTAAAAAAATAGTTCTTATTTTATTTCAGGACTTTGAGGAAATTAGTCAAGGACAAAGTATGTACAACCTCAACGAATACTAAAAAACTGTTACCAATGCACCAATGAAAAAAGTATGAGACTGTGCCACGTTTTCTTTGCATTGCTTTTGTTTTAAATTTATATATTTGATATTTCATTGCTGAATTAGGGCTCCTGAATTAAAACTCAACTGCCATGATGCAAAAGATATTTTTTGAACAAAGAAAGAAAAGGAATTTATAATCTTGGATCATGGCAGCCGAGTTTTAGTTCATGAGTCCCAATTCAGTGATGAAATTTTAAATATGTAATGAAAAATGAAAGTGATATAACAAAAAAAAATGTATCCCTTTCTCATATCTTGAGGAAAAACTCAGCAAATCATCTTTTTTCTTCTTAAACCTTTGCAGTTGTGACTTGTAATCTCAGAAACAAAAAAATAGGCTGAGAGTGGACTATAGTTTGATCCAGAAAGATCTTCATTGAGGTAAGTTATATTCAAATTCTGCTTTGAATTGGAAGTTGCAGGAACATGACATTATATTTATCACTGCAGAGAAAAAGATTTTTTTTTTTTTTTGTAATCCAGACAAGACCAATTTCTTGTTCCTTTTTCTGAGGTGAAACTACTGGTGAAATGTATATTTTTTTAATTTGAATATCAAGCAACAAACAGGTGCATAAAAAATAGCATGCACCACTCTTTAACAAACAACGCAAAACTGCATTAAAGATCGGTCATTGATTTTGTATCTGGTACAAATATAATCATGCTAAAATTGATTTCTATTCATCAGTATTACTTCATTTACATGCAGTACCAATATTTTTAAAAATCATGTGCAATGGAAACCTGTTTAGCCAAAGTGTAGAAATTCAAACATTTGATAAACAAAAGTTCTTAATATTTTAGGATTTTTTGGCCTCTTTGTAAGTTGCTGTTGCACAAAGTAGGTTACATGGGAAAGGTTTAGATAAGAAAGGAATCCTCTGCAAAGACATCCCAGCTACTACTCTGTAAAGCTTTTAAAAAAATAAAAAGGCTGAATTGAACCTTCTTAACCTTTAGCCATCGTGTGCTGTAAAGCTCCTCTGTGCCTGTAAATGCATTTGCTGACCTTAATTCTTATGCTTTTCCCTGCAACCGCAACTTTACATGAAAAACTGCATCTGTTATGGAAGTAAGCAATCATTCCCGGAATGTAGGTGACACAAAAGGTTAAAAACAAAGATTGCTCTAGGCAAGTGTTGTGACCGAAGGGAATATTTAGGCCCAGCATTTAGCAAATATGACATGATAAAGATTAATTCATACTTTTGATCCAATCCCATGGAATTTGAAATAGAAAGTTTATGCAGTACTTGCAATCCCATGTTTTCATGATTTAACTTGTATCCTTTCTCATTTAAAATTGACTGTCTAGTTTTTCTTTTTTGGTGTGGGCAGAACTCTTTTGTTTTTAATGGTACTTGGTAGTGCTTCACATCATAGAGCCACTGGAATCATTCAGATGATACAAAGCAACAGACATAGAGGCACTGAAATGAAAGTGCTTGAAATTTAGGTTTAATCAATGCAATCAGTTAAAAAGTACATTATGTATTATCATATTAAAACCTTGAGAGGACCTTTTGAAGGGTATGATTATAAATACCCTCGATTATATTTTTTTGTTTTTACACTATAAGTATATTATAATATATATTACATTTTTTACATTGACAACAATTATTATTTTTTTTAGTGTTGTATCGCTTTATCCAGTGTTCCAGTCACAGTTGCCTCCAGTACCATGCTTCCCAAAGGCCATGCAGCTAAAGAGGTTTCTCAGAGACTCTCAGGGATTCTGCCATCATTTCAAGACATCTTTGACGAGGAAACATTCTATATTTTTGCTTTCTTTTTTACAGTGATGACATGTGTGGGGGCTTTTATAGCCTCTCGTTACATAACGATAAAAGATGCTGGTCATTTAGACTAGTTAAGTAAAACCATAATCATGTGATTAATAAGATGAAAAACACCTTTTTCCCTTTTCTCAACCCCCCTTCCCAAATATTTTCTTATGATCAATATCATTTTTTAGTTGTTAATTGCCAAAGTCAGTATATGTAAGGATATTTCAGTAGAGGATACATTATTTGGTATGTATGATAATTTTGTTAAATTGTTTCCTGTAATTTTCAATAATTTTTTGTCTGTAAATGAAATAATTTTTGTTTACTTTCAACGTTTTCAATTCTGTAGACCAATAGACAATTTTAATAATTACAAGTTATACTTCAAGTAACATATTTCACTTTCTGTGGTGTTGGCAACAATTTTTTTTTAAAGGTAGCTGAAAAAAATAATAATATGAGATGCCTTTGAGTTTGGTTACTACACAAGTTACATAGTAATAAGGAATAAATCTTGCTCTCTTGGTCTTATCATAGCAAACTGAAAAACTTTTGAAAATCAGTGCGACTCGAGCGTTACAAATATATATTCATCAAGAGGAAGGTTTAACTTTAATTGGATCTGCTATTTCTCATGTATCTCTCTTGCGGCTGATTGTGATTTATCCAGATCTATATCCTAAGCAGTGGCAGCTCGTCTCAATGGGCAGGGTGAGCAATGCCCAAACAGATTTGCTGGGCCCTGACCAGCCTGCAATGACCAAAGGGAATAAATAAATTTTACAAGTATAATTATATTAACTTCTAAAAAAAATATAGAAAGAGAAACAACAGAATAATCCGCTCTTTGTCTATGCCTTAAAACCCTAACATAGAAAGTATAGAGGCCGAGCTGGCCGGGCTCTACTTTACTAATGCTGAAGGACACAGCCGCCAGTTGTTGGCATACCGTAGTTGTAGCTCTCCCAACCTCCTTTACAGCGACCTACAATTAAAACGTAAAAAGCAAGAGGCATAAGCTGGGCCGTGAGCCTAAGCAGCCCCCAGACTCACCTGCAAATTGGTGGTATGCCCAACCAATGCTCATACCCACAAGCCGCCTCTGATCCTAAGTCAACCTTTTATGAATAAAACTTCTACTTAAGTGAGCTTATTTTGTTTTTCTAGTTTCTAATGATTACAGTGGATAAAGTAAATCTTGCCAAGCATAAATTCATTAATCTGATTTGTGAGTGGTGTAACTTTATAAGAACAAGCCACTGAACATGTTGACCTTTTACACACATGATCCTTCGTGTCATGCTGGATGAGAAATGATTCAAAATGATTTAATTTGATTTTGTAGTTCATCGAGTTCATTTTTCATAATTTTTACAGTAATATTAGTTTGATTGTATCGTTCATCATGTTAATTTTTTTTTGTAAATTTGACAGTAATGTTTTGGTTTGAATATAGAAACACTGTTCAATCATCTAAATTAAGGCTACATGTATATCAATTACAAATTGCGTTGCATAAATTTTCAAGGTTTAGTTTTTGTGTTTGTTCTGTTATCTTTCGCCCGTGTGACAGTTTTGTTATTTCGTATTTCCTTACATATCGGGATTTTTTTTCATTCTTTTTACTTTTTGCTTATACTATGTAGCTTTTTTTCTCTTTATACTCAGTAAATTGTAAATAAGTGGAAATAGCTTTAAAAAAAAAGTTTTTTCATTTTACTGTCTTACAGCTTATTGTGGCTTGGTTGTTGTTAACTTAGTAAGTTGTTTTTTGTTTTGTGTTTGTATGTTTAACCTGTCCACAGCAATGTGATCTCAGCTTTCAGGCCATCTTCCAGGCCATGACTGTGGCAGGGCTCAAACTGCGAAAGAATGAATCCAGAAACTCTAGGGCAGGTTGCTATTGCTGTGCAATCAACAGCCTACCTCACTGAGGAATAAGGCATAATAAGGCAATGATACACTTATATCTGAATGTTGAGTCACTATTTAATTTATTTGATCTCTGTCATTAATATCTGCTCATACAAGGACACAAATTTTCTTTTTGTTAAATACATGCTCTTTCCCCCACCCTATTTTTTTTTACAAGTACCATTTATGATTTATCGTCCTGCAAGTGTAATTACATCAGATCATGATTGATATTTTCTATGTAATCAGCTGAATTTGTATGGTGGCTAGAGAAAAGTGCAATAATCTACATGTATGTCTTTTTTTTCTTTTTCGGTGGTACTGTTTGACCTCTTGTTTATGATAAAATGAATTGCAAACAAGAATTTTTTTTTTTTTATGGGCAATGTCAGCCTTTATATTTTATGTTTTTCATTTCAAAGCCAATATAATTTTGAGGGTTGGGCAAACTCAAAAAATTAGGCCTCAACTTGAAAAAGCTTGCATTTGGGGGGGACTATTTGAAGTTACATCTATTGAATATGTGTATAATCAGAGAAACATTTGTATGTTGTGAGCAAATGTCATTGGATGGCCCATATGTAGACTAGTGAACAAGCAACATCAATAAATTTTACACTACTTAAAACTAAAAGGTAAAAATTCCGCCTTTAAAAGTATGAACAATATTGTTATTTAGCTTTATAGAAATTTATACTTGGTACAAAGCATCTATTTCTTTCTTCAGCGCATGCCTATTAAATTTATTAAATCTTCTTTTGGTTTGAAAACCAAGTCACTTTTTTTTAAAGTGAAACTTGTTTTAGTAGTTTGAATACTCAACTTATGTTGCTAGAAATTAGATACCAGAGTTTCTTATTAAGGTTACTTATTTATCTACCCCCCCACCCCCCCTAAAAAAAAAAAAACCCTGAAAAAACACCTATAATTTAAATCTGATACATTTAAATGTTATTAAGAATTTCATGTATTTTCCACTTCAAAATCATAAGACAGACTAATAGGCCTACTTTGTTCAAAATTTTAATATATCTTTTAAAGTTAGTCTTTATTGCACTTTAAGTATTCCAAAGAGACACAAGCATGGCTATTCATTTAATTCTGACTTCAGAGAGATGGCTTACCTTATTTATTGTTATTGTTGCCAAATGTCAACCTCTGTCCCTCTTTTTCAGTTCATATTAATTAAAAATTTATATTAAAGGTCATGCTTTGTAATAGCCTAAGTGTCCTAGAATTTCATCCTAAATGTCCTAGAATTTCATCTCTTGCTTCCTTGTGGATTTCAGGAAGGATATTTCTAAATTACTTCCTTGTGATCGATTTTATTGTGACATGTATTTTTTTCACTCAGTGTTGTCCAGACAACTCAAATACATGTATCTACTGATAAAATTTATTTTCTGCTGTGATTGTCCAACTCTCTCAGCTACAAAGTTCTGTCAAAGTAATAAGTATAAATTTTAAGAACCTTTTTTTTTTATTATCATGGATGTGTTTTTGTGTGACAAAGTTTGGCCTATCAATACATGTAAAATCATTTGATATTGATATTCTTTTCTTTATTTCATTTACAGTATCTGATTTTATAAAGAACCCAATATCATACATATATCAATAGTTTGAACCATTTTATTTGTAGTCCTTTGTCAAGGAAGTTGCATTTGCTTATTAGACAATTAAGGGATAGCTTTGTTTTTAGAGACTGTTTTCAATTTTGTACACATCTTAAGGCAGTCTTATAATTTTACTCTGTTTAATTGTCTTTTTTAACAGGATTTGAAACCCATTTTCTGACTGCAATTAAAACTTTGATGTATTTCCATTTCTTTTACTTTTATCATTTAGGTTTTCATTGTTTATGTAAAGATATTTCTAAAATCCTCAACATTGTGTTATTGTAGCCTACAAGCTGAAGAGAGTCAAGGGCAACATACATCTTTGAGAGAACCTATCATTTTGTGTTGACTGAAGTTCTCTGGCTTCTCTTTGATCCCAATAAAACTTCCCTGTGACACTAAGATCTTTATGTCCAGTGGCTTAGGTGTCAAAAAGTTTAATTTAATGTTTTACATTGTCAAAAGTCTTAAGCAAAGTCAATAAAACAAAAAAATATTTAGATTTATTAAATTATCTCAGTAAGTGATGAGGTACACGGCCAAAGAAAAAAAAAATGGTAACATTTGTTGGTAGGAAATACATCTGCTCTGAATGTAATTTCAAAGGACTTGTTGGCTGCGTTTGAAGAAAAATTTACGTTCTAAATTAATGTTTGTTTGTGGATGCATAAAAAAATGTATTTATTTTCTTCACAAGTTTAGAATGTACCAAAGCTCATGTGATGTCATTTTCAAATTTTGATAAAGTAAGCACAATTATGTTTCCTTTATATTAACCAACCATAAGTAAAGTCTTAGTTAACTAACAAACTTTTTTTATTTAAAATCAAGATATCTATATGTAAGCAACGTAAGATTTTGTGATAAACAGCATCAATAATGATAAATATTGCTGCTTGCAATGCATTACATGTAATTATTTTATTTATTTCCTTGAGGATACTCAATTTTGAGTGGTGATACTATACATAATGATACCCTATTATCACATTTCATAGGTTTTGATTCTATTTTGATATATCAAACATTTCAATCCTTTATGTAAGATTTTCCATCATTAAATTATTTTCACACAAAATTGTATGACAGTATTGACAGCATCTCCACAGGCAATTTTCTTTGTGCAATAATTCACATATATTTTAAAATTATGAATTAAAACTTTTACCCTAAAATTTATCCTGTGTACGTTTTTTTTTTTTTTTTTTTTTTTTTGTCATTATTCTGCAGTTCTTTGTCATGTTTAACAATATTTTTACATGTAGTTTTGTGAACACTTAAAGTTGATATAGAGTAATTAGTTTTCATCTTCTTATCCAAGATTGTATGTTATGCTTACTTTTAAAGAAAAAATTACATGGAATGATGTGATTATTTTGTGCTGAAGCTCAAACGACTCTTTTTCTTCATAATCTAATTATTATCAAGGTTCTTTACCAACTGAAAGTGTTTCAATCAATACATTTTACATGTACAAATAGTACAAATGGTTCCATTTGTTAACAAAACTACGAGCATTACCACAGTGTGTAGTTTTTTTGTGTTTTTTTTTTTTTTGTTTTATCAAAACCGTATATTGGTATGTTTGAAAATTTAAAAACTGTCTCCATTTACGTAAAAAAAATGAACCGCACACACACACAATGAGTCATTTCTTTTAAGTATTCTCCCATTACAGATAGTTGAGGAGACTCCTTGATAAAGGCTGTTGTAAATGCTATGTCCCTCCCCTCACCATAGAGCTTTTGTAGTGTGTCAGTGAGTGGTACAGTGTGGGGGCCATATTTTTTTATCAGAGCTTTGTGAGAAATGTACACAGTTGTCAATAGATGTGCTTTGCATTGTCTGCTCCAGTCCCACTCCACTCAGGCAGTCCGATAGGTTCCCAGTCTTTAATTTTGTAAGCAGGATTAAATTAAAATACAAAGGAAAGCACCTGCAAATAGTCAAAGATATTTGAATTTTTTTTTTTTTTTACACATTTCAAAGTAATCATTCCTTTCTGCAAAGAAATTTTTTACTCAATACTGTATTTCTCGCCATATTTTTTTCAACTTTACTTTTTACCCTTGTGGAACAGGTTACAACAGATGAATGTATGCATTGTGGTCTTTTTTAAGCACCAAAACTGGGGCATTCAGGGCTCATTTTTTTCCTAGAAGTGAAGTGCCAAAAAAAAAATTATTTGGAAAATAAGACAGTAGGTTAAGGAGGGTAAAGCTTGAATGAGACTGTGAATGCGTCCAGTTCAGTACATGTAGGGCTTTACCAACCATGTTTTAAAAATTCACGATTGACTGGTACAGTGGTAGTGCTACTTTTTGTTCTTTTTGGTGTGGTCAGTTTTGGTACGATATTTAAAAAAAAAAAAAAAAAAATTAAAATAGATGGTAATTAGTACATGCGTATCATTAGGACATTTCTAAGTTGGATTGTAATAATGTATGTGAGACTTATTGTGAAGTCCTACTCAAACTCAAAGCAATCAAGTAATCATTGCAATACATAAATCTCAAACACTTGAATCTACTCCATTCCAAAAAGGTGATTCTCTATTTGAAAGAAAGGTAATTAATTTTCATGTTGAACCTCTGTCGAGGGCAGAGAAAATTGAACAAATAATCTTCAATCGACATCTGTATGTTTGATTGTTACTCGCACCTGTAATCACGATTAATAATATAATAAAAGTAGACAGCTACCAAAACTTTGTCCGCTGACTACAAAATAAAGGTATACAGATCGGACAGTAGTAGTAGCACCGTAATAAAAGTAGCAGCAGCAGTAGCATTAGTACATCAGCAGTAGTAGTATACTAGTAGTACTAAGTAGCCACTAGCAGCAGCTACAGCAGCAGTAGTGGTAGTAGTAGTAGGAGTAGGCTTTAGTTGTTGTTCTGTCCTTGTTTGCTAATTAGAAACGTCATTAGTTTAATACCCACAAAGTTGAGGATCTTAAGTGGCGATGATCGTCCACATCAGCCAACGCAGAATATTTTCATCTTTTCTATAGTTGTTTTTACAGTACACAAACCTAATTTTACAATACAAAATTTATGCTTGTTTCCTCTCAATGAACGATAATATTCTCTTCGTTTGCAGTGGAACCGGATGCCTCTTTTAGTCTTTTTTTGAGTCGGTTCAAGAGAGCTGATTAGGCCGCACATCCATTGATACCGAAAGATAATATTTGCTCATACATAGCTGACCCCCAAGAAGGCTCTGTCAGAAAGAATAATATACATATAATACATCGACAGCAATATGACTCAGAGGCAGGGAGACGCTGCAGGATCCTGTAGGTTCGACTCGTGTGAAGGTATCCAAACCAAAATGCTTCTTGGTGGCATCGCGCCGATAAAGCCAATTACACATCACTTCTTTCTTTCTTTTTTTATTTTTTAAAAGATCTTCAGGATCCTTACACGTATTTATGTTTCTTGGGGAGCGAAAGTTTTAAAAAATTACTACTCCCTTCTCTATTGGCACGCCCCACACCCATACTTTCGCTTTCTCTCCCCATCGTCTCTGTCCGCGGGAATCCTTGTGACATAATCACTTTTCGCTGCGCTGCCAGCGGCAACCCTCTGGAATCATCCGGAGGTTACTCTTTTACATTATTTGCAAGCCCTTAAATAATTAAATAATAAATGAGGCATGATTGCCGCTAAACGTTTCGAAAATTAAGTTTCACGCAACCTGAACGTATACATGTAATAATATTCTTTTTTTTTGTTGTTTTTTTTTTTTGAGTAATCTTGGTCCACACACTACCACACTACAAAGTCAATAAAAGGACCAAGAAGACTAAATTTTAATGATCAAAACCAATAACGTGATAAGGACGGCTGTCAACTAGGAGTAGGTTATCACCTTTTTGTTCCATTAGCTTCTCCCAACAAGAGGTTGGGGATGTGATGAGCGGGCTTGCCCTGTGCCCTGTGAGGACGTTGACAGTGACATTTTTATGATCAGAAAGTTCATGACTGAAAGAAGGCCATTTTCTTGATATAGTCTAATTCCAGGATTAGATTTACAAATTTGGAATGACAGCTTTTTTTTTTCATGATGTGATTCAGTTAGATGACAGTATGAAACTATTGCGTGACTCAGAATTTCAGTGTCTTTGAGGGGAGTTCAGTGGCCTATTATTTTCTCGTGCAAATTATTCTTTGTTGAGATGATTATCGAAACTATTGATTTCCATTCCATTTTAAGGTTTGCCAGTTGTGTTGATCCAGAAAATTATTTATAAACGTGGACCAAAGTGATTTAAAAAGCTCCTGACCAATCGAGCTCAACATCAACCGACAGAACTTGCAAAATTTGCGGTGATGAACGCAATAGAAGATATTTTGCGGCATTCATTTTGCGAAAGGAGCCTAGAAGGAAAATTAGAAATTAAGACTGGGACCGGAACGCCCACCCAGGAGTCAGAGTGTCATTTTTTTTTCCTTCAATCACCACATTAGCAAACAAGGCCACATGCTGGAGGGAAAAATACAAATTTGTTACACAAGTTAACCCGTCCCGAGATCTGTTGAAGCCTTTCTATCGCTGGTCTGCGATCACACTCATTGTGTTTATCCAAGTGGATGTATCACCGAACTTATTGCATTCTTCTCCAATGATTTCAACATTACTCGATAGCGGCAAATATTGCTACAGCTGCTCAATCCCCTTTATTTTTGCGTAGTAAAGCTCCGCTGTTACCGGATCAGCAACGAGATCTCGTTCGCTAACTGCACAGTAGTACAGTGCAAGACTAACGATGTTCACATTACTTCTGACTGAATTACAAATCATTGGGCAAAAAACAACTACTAAAAAATTAAAATTACTATATATCGTTGTGATTTTTAAAAGACTTTTAATCGCCGGGTACCCAATACAAAATGTAATGTGTCTCGTTTCACCATATTATTTTTAGTTGGTTTTTTTTTTCCAGAACTTAAAGAGTGTCGCTAGCCACTTCGAACTGTTGCCATAATAAGCGACGCGACTTGTAATAGCCAACGAGGCGGACTTTGTGTCGCAGTTACTGTGCTTTCACCAACTACAAGTTAGCCTGATAATTTGCATAACAAGACTGGCCTCGTGATTCGCGCAGCATCCCCCCTCCTTTCCAACAGAGCCACTGTCGTAAGCCCAGGCTGTTGTGTTACACACAAAAGATAGCTCCAACGTTTCGACAAGATGAAAGTCGCACCCGACTTGGCGTGCTTTCGCACCTAAGAAAATAGAACGTTTCCAAACATGTACTGTTGGATACATGAACTCCAGTGTGCTCTCGGCCTAAGTGTTACCGTGAGATCTATTAAAAAACAAAACTTGCAAACTTTGTCTTCTTGATTTCTCCACTTCTCATTTTTGTGACTTATTTGATTTTTCCACATATACAATTGGTTGTTAGGCCGACCAATTCAGAGTGCAAAGCATCAAATTAAGCAATTAAAAAACATGTGCACTCTAATTCATGTTTCTAAATCTAGCTTCGGGTATGTTAGGGTGAATTACAATAAGCCCCGATTTAGTACTAAGCTGTTTTTGAAAAGATGAGCTTAATCGCCGACACGCTGAGCTGGTCTTTAGGCAAAGAAATGCTTCGACGTTTTCCTTGCTCAGTGCCTGGAAACCAGGTGACAGACTGTAGGGACGTTGCAAGGCAATTATTCAATTAAATCATGTCCTTAGAAGTTAGAAATACAGTTGTTACCCGGTATATGTGAATTATTTTACTTGCAATAAAAGTTTTTAAAGAAATAAGAGGGAGGGAAAGATTAACATATAGGAGAAAGAGAGAGATAGATATATATATATATATATATATATATATATATATATATATATATATATAGAGAGAGAGAGAGAGAGAGAGAGAGAGCATGTGTATATGTGTGCGTGTGTGTGTTGAATTATGTGTCATTTCTAGTCCGCCTCTAACCCTGTCGTTCAGTCTTTTCTCTCGGCACCACAAATAATGCAGACACCTCCTTTGCAAGGAAAATGGCGGCGTAAACAAACGGATGTGAGTTCCACATGTATGGAAACCCTACAAAAGACCATCTTTTTTTTTTATAATACTCTATGTTTAGATCTATAATTTTTCTTTTCGATCGGGAAGTTATCGTGTTGGCGAGGAAAATTTCCGATTATGTGTACAAAACGATACTACCTAGATCTAGATAAAGTATTAATGACGAAACGAAGGAAATTTTAGTCATATAACTGAATTTATATGATGTGATATCCAACAGCGACTGGATATTGTAACCTAGATCTAGATCTAGTAACAAAAAAAAAGACCAATACCAAATATATGAATATAAAAGTGAATGTAAACGTTTGCCGATCTAAGATCTAGAATCTAGATATAGATCTTCCACTAGAGTCTAGACCCAAGTTATATTCTTGGTGCAATTTAGCAATGAGATCTTATGCAGAAATAAAACGCCAGTGATCAGTAGAAATTATGTTTCAGATTGTTTACCAGTTGGAAGAGGCTAGCCGTACTTAATGATGTCGGGACAGCAAGGCTAGCCGTACTTAAGTACGGCAACACTCACAGGCTAGCCGTACTTAATGACGTCAAGACAGAAAAGCTAGCCGTACTTTAAGTACGGTAACACTCAGAGGCTAGCCGTACTTGATGACATTGGGACAGTAAGGCTAGCCGTACTTAAGTATCTTGATGGCGACTTATATTTCCGATGTGATTTTGATGAAATAAAGGTTAATGAAGAGCTGAGATTTTGTCCGGAATTTGTTGGGAATAAACTGACAGAGCGTAACGGATATGTCAATAGCACCTGGTGGTACAGGAGAAAAGTGCAGGCCTTCAGTGTGACTGAGGTAGACTCTTGTCTTTCGGTATTAAACTGTAATGGGTTAGTTTTATTGAGGTGGGGGAGGAAGGAAAGAATGAGGGAAGGGGAGACTGACTTAAATATACTTTGTGACAAAACTCCTACCACGCGGAAGTTGGCCTCTCAAATTTCTGGTCTGATTCTGATTAATGAAGTTGAATGGATAGTTTTATCCTTAAAAAAAAAACTGTCGGCTATCTGGAAATTATATCAATAATAATTTTTTAGTTACTTAACAGAGCAAAAATATCTTTTAATTATTAGTTGCGGCCTTCTTAAAAATATCAAATTTGTAAAATGCAAAGGAAAATTGGTGAGAAAATTTACTAAGATAAGGAGAGTCAAATGCGCAACTTTTGCTTTGCTGTGAGTAACGGCATCTTAAGTTTGGTTTTAATTCTCAGATACATGATTTCTGCCCTAGATTTAAAACTAAATATCTCGGGGGAGGAAAAAAAAAACACCTTTAAAAACAATTCTTTCTCTCTTGTACGTATATATAACATTTTCCTGTTTCTTTGTGTATGAAACACTTCTTTCAGACCGGTATCTTGCAATAGTGGCTGGAATAGACCTCAAATAGAATATGACATAGGGGCTCACCTCCAACGAGATGACAGTGGTACACCAATTTTTTCATCTGATTATCAAATTGTCTGAAAATCAAGGATTTCTGTACCTACTCTGGGCTTTTTCTCAGTAGACACCCCAAACCAGAATTGACCATTAAAAAGAGCCCAGTGAGCTGAGAATTTTGGCTTAATTTTTTTTATATTTGAGAAAGTTATGATTTTTCAAAGTTCATCAATTTTGGTCATATTTTACAAACCGAAAGGACGCGAAAACTTCGCTGGTAGCGGTAGCCATTATTTTTTATATATCTAGATGG
>BLXT01005122.1:51277-62212 GCA_019648995.1 Plakobranchus ocellatus
GGAGGTGGTGGTGGTGGTGGTGGAGAAAGAGGAAGAAAAGTAGGAGGCTGAACAGACGAAGAACGAGGATGCGGAGGACGACAGCGAGGAGAACGAGGAGGACAAAGAGGAGAAGAAGGAGGACCAGGGCAGGGAGGACGACGAGAAGGACAAAAAGAAAGAGGTGGACGAGGAGAAGGAGGAGGAGCAGGAGGAGGGGGGTCGAGAAAAAGGAGTAGTAGAGGGTGTGCTTTATAGCATAACAAGATTTAAAAATCAGGTTTCATCTCGATTTGTGACATAACTAAATCAACCCGAAAAGCAAATTGCCTGTTTTTCAGCCAACAATTAGAACCAAATGCAGGATGTGGTAAAGTCCCGGTTTGATCTAAAAACAATACACAAATCATTTGAGCCTGTTTTTAGACTCTATAACATAGACCTAAAGCCTGGTACGAGGGGGCTTTACTACTAATTTATGTCTGAGCATGTCTACACACTTGATCCTTTTCTTCGTATCTGTGACAAACAGAGCTTAGACACAGGCAAAGCTGACAAAATCCGAATACGGTATGCAGCGCCCGTCAGCGCGCGAAACACTTTGGGCGTCCTCAGTGGAACTGTCCGTGGAATGTCCAGGAAATCGGGCAAAGGGTCAGTTGCCGTGCCAGGGTCAAGGACGTCCGGTCGAGATTCTGGGAGACCATATCTTCTGTCTGAGCTCATTGATAAGCAGATTAAATCTAACATGAAGAGGTAACTTAAATAAGTCTCTGGCCGGGCAAAAGATAGAAACAATAGAAGAGAATTAGGGGGGGGGGAGAGAGAGAGAGAGAGAGAGAGAGAGAGAGAGAGAGAGAGAGATTTCAAGAAAGAAAGCACGAGAAAGGAATTGGGGATTGAGAGAGAACTGACAAATGATAGAGATGGGTCCACGTTAAGGAGGTATCGAGGGATATATTTAGACTAATCTTTCTTCTCTACAAATATGCAAATTTGGATCGTAAAGATGATGCACTAAAAGCTTTATTAACAGCATTATTCATCCTTAATTATTAAATACTTGTCTTTAGGAAAAACAGTATTATGAAAGATCGCCTTCTGAAAATACCGAGATGGATATAAAAAATTATGTGCAATCTTGTACAGAATGATTGATTTAAAAATACAATTGTTTTTGTCTACTGCCTCTTTACCTACCCCCTCCCTTTCTACCTAAAAAAAAACAAACCCTTTTCTCACTATAGACTAGAATCTGAGAGACAAACCCTGAGAAAGAAAGACAGATTGAGTCCTGTGGCGGAGGTATCTGTAAAACAAGAGGTTAAACCATCAGCCGTAGAGGACACTTGGTACCATCCTCATAAGAAAGAAATAAAACCTGCTGAGGAGGAACTAGCGGGCAAGTTTCAGAAAAACAGACTTCAACATCCTCCCCAAAGCGACGCCAAAGTGACCGATGGACTTACCGAGCCTATGTCCAAGCTGGCCAAAGACATTAACTCCTGGTTTAGCGAGGTCATGGAGCACCTGGCCAAAGCGGAGAGCGCACAGGCCTCTTCCGGTACAAACAAACAGACGGAATTATCAGGTAAGAAGAAAGAGAAGAGAACGAAAAGCCCGAATGTAAGAAACAAAAATGTTGTCACTGCAAATAGAAACACATCCGCCGTTGCTCAAAAACGTATGAGCGGAGATAAGCAAGCAGCACCCGCACAGAAAACAAACTCTAAGGCCAACGATCTAGGGAGACTTTCTACATCAAAGCCACCCAGAGATGGCGCCCAAAACTTAGAAGTCCAGTTGTCAGCGCTGAACGGGGAACTAGAACGCCACAAGCTCGGAAACTATAAAAGCGAAGAGCTGGGGCGTGACGAGAGGTCTATGAGAATACCTGAAATACCTGCGGATAGGGGGTCGGCGAGGATGTTGGAGATAAAACCATCTCTCGTAGAGAACACTGAAAACACTGACGCACCTTTAGCCTCTACAGCATCATGGTGGCCGTACGGTGCGTCTCAAGATATGCTAGCGGAGATTCCAGCTACCCACAACAAAGTTTTCAGCAAAGGAAGCAAAGTCATCTCTGAACCAAGCAGCGCTGGCTCTGCCAAAATTGACCCAGCCTCCCCCAAGAACCAGCAGATGACTAAAGCCTCTTCAAGTGAATACGCTAGAAAGGGGACAAAAACTTTGACGGCCAGCCAAAAGAGCTCTACACAAAAACAGAAAGGTTTTATTCTTCTCAACAATAATGAAAAAGAAAAAGAACGGCAAGCTTGGCTTAAGAGAAGCAAAGAAAAGGAAGCATTTAAGAGTAAAAAAAACAAAGACTTCATATTGGTAAACGAAGATAAGCCAGTCGTCTCCAAAGACCAGCCGAAGCCCAACGCTTCCCCAACTGATCGCGCTAGAAATAGGGCCGACAGATTGGCAGTCAGCAGAAAGAGCTCCTTGGAAAAAGAAAAAAGTTTTATCCTTTTGAACAATAACAAAAACGAAAGAAATAGGCAAATGACACTTAAGAACGACAAAGAAGAGGAGGCATTTGTGAGCTCCAGAAATGCAGGCTTTATATTGTTTGATGACGATGAGTTTGCCGCTATGCCCTATGTACGGAGGTCCAGCAACAATGTCTTACTGACGGACAACCCACATGTGGCAGCAGCAGCAGCAGCAGCTAAACGGAAGAACCAAAATATAAACAAAACTAGGCAAGGGTCTACAAAAAATCACACACAAATGGCTGCTACAGGACAAAGCGAGAAGGACAGGAAGCCTGTGAAGAAGATCAGTCCTGTCTCATCAAGACACAAAATTGGAACGGGACTCGCAAATGACATCGTAAGACCACCTCCAGCCATGCCAGGGACAAAACGTTGGGAGGAGCTTGTAGCACAAAAACTATCTGAGATACAGCAAGCCAAACTGGCGACCAGTGGGGTGGATTTGTCCAGCGCGTCAGCCTCAGGGATACACATCAGAGGCGAGAAGAAACTGGCACAGCAAGTTGAAGCCAGCCGTGAGTTGGGAAGCCTTGCAGGCATAAAGGCGTCGCCTGATGAAACGGGAACAGGAACTGTCCAATCATCAACGGGCAAATACGACCAAGGTTCAGGCACAACTGAAGACAATTTCTTTGATGAACAGGAGAGAGATGATGCTGACGCGGAATACAAAAGGCGATTTGGGGAATTTATCAACGAATCCTCAGATAACAGAGAGATTCCTGACGAAAGCTCTTTTACTTCACTTTTCGGACCTATGACACAAAAGCAGCACGAGCTTTTAAAAAGTATGCGCAAAGATGAGAAACCGATGCTCAGAGCCACTAATACTGGTATAGCAAATACTGATAAAAGTAGCCATGGGCAGAAGCCAGTCAAAGAGTCACTTAATTACTCGCAAAGGAATGCCCAATCATTGAGGCCAGTGGCGGTTGACGAGCTCAAACCAATCGTGAAATCTAAACCCAAAGGGCACAAGGTTGGAGAAAAGCAGTGCAAGAAAAGTGAACCACAGCTTTGCGTGAAGCCAGAGGAAATAGTCAGCGTTAAAAAATCGGCAGCGAATGTTTCCGAGATAACAACCAAGAAAACTAATGTTTCTACACGACTATCTTCAGGTTCCACCAATCGGCGCGCAGACGTTCCAGGTAAAGGAGGTGTACAGAAGCAGATTCCCGATAAATTACCGAAGTTTGGCCTTGAGAGTAAAGAGTTGTGGCTGAGCATGTTGCAGAGCAAAATGGACAAGTATCGCGCTCTAGTCGAATCAGACTTGGAGTCTAAAGAAGGTGCGCACTCGAATTCTCCAAAACCCATGTCAAACAACCAATCGCAAACTCTCGCTTCTCTGAAACCTATCAAAAACCAGAACCAAAGGGACACTGGTCGGAAAAATGTAAAGTCCACGAAATCCTCCAGAAATCTGGAGATAGATGGCCATGATACAAAGCCTGCTAGACCGGCCAAGTGGAATGTGGAGAGCTACGAGGCAAAAAAGCTCCGAGCTCAAATAAAAGAGTCTCCAAAATTGAGTCAAGAAAGACTGAAACAGTCTGTGGAAGCCAAGACATCATCAGACAACCACAGTGACCTGGGGTCATCGAAACAGGATCCCGTACGTTTAGTTGCTGAAAAACCTGAGAGTAATGAAAAAACTAGTGGCACTAGAGGGTATGTTCCATCAGCAAAACAATTATTAACTGCTAACAATGAAAAACAAGTCGAAAAAACTTTAGCAAAAGAGAAAAATCTCCTTGTTCACAAACCAGACCGATCAGAATGGTCAAAGAATAATAAAACAGCTAAAGATTTGGATCCTTTTGAGGCGTGGATTGAGTCTAGGGAGGATTGGAGACCTGTGCGAGAAGGCAAACCATTAAAATCCACCAGCAAAATCTCTACCGCCACACCAGAATCGATGAAAGCAGCCTCTGGTGAGAACGGTTTATCAAGAAAGAAAGAGAGCCAGGATGGACCGAAAAAGAAATATCCCCGATTTGAACGAGAACCCCGACCAGGTATAGAGCAAGCGGTGTATCGGGACTTGCGCACTACCTACGCCAAGCTACAGTCAGAATCTCCGCCTTTGGATGGAAGAACCACACTCGCGGGAATAAAGCAACCCTTGCAGAACTTATCCCAGTCTGATCAAATCTATAACATGATCAAAGAGAAAACTCAGCCCCGCTCTGGTTTGGAGTCACCCAATCCGATGCCACCATTTGGCAGAAGATCAAAGATTCTGACCCAAGTGGGCTTAGGATCCATCACTGGCAGCAAGGCGGGGTTGGTGGATCCTGCTAGGCTGCCAAAACTGGGGAACTTGCTCAGTTCTATCGACGGCTTCATTGCTATGGATGCAGTCCCTGTCTTGCTTGAACAGGGAACAAAACCTAAAAAATCTTGTGCGAAATCAACCAAGATGGACGCCTACTTGGCAAAATCAAGAGAAAGGTCGCAAGCTTCAGGTGACGGACTCAATGGTGAGGGCATATATCAGTCTCTTCTTTTTACACCTTATTTACCTTCTTCATTCATTTTTTATAACACGATAGGATTCTCATGCACAGCACAGTTCCTTTGTTCAACACTCAACATTTTCAAGAAGCAATAGGCTCATCAAAAAGAACTGATGTCTCTGAAAGTATTTGGGCGGAAAGATCCCCTTACACTACAGACATAAATCCCCTACAAAAGTCCTCTATGAATTTTTTCGAGCAGGCATCCCTTAGCATTGTTTGGATTTTCAAATGTTTCGATTACACATGCAAGATATTCGATTAATTTGTAAGACTAAGAGCGATAAATATTCCATGAATTACTCTTCATCATAGGAGAAATAGGTACACCTACTAACAAAACCCTTTTACGTCAAGTTGTTAAGACTTATTGCGAAGGCCTATGTTCTGTTTCAACTGTCAAAACTGTACCGTTACCCTCCAGGTACTGATGTCCGAGCTAGCCTTGCCAAAGAGAGAGAGGCTGCTCACACGGCAGCGCGAAGGAGGCTGATGAAAGAGTACGAGAGGAACATAGAGAAATACGAGAAAGGCCTGGAGATCTACAGGACCAAGCTGAGACAGATGAAGCAAGCCATGACGGACTCCAAACCAAGAACTGATAACCCGCGAAGGCATTCTGACTTCTGACCCCTTTAGGCATGCTATACTACTGCAGTAATTGTGTTTAGGCACTTTAAATCGAACATGAACACATATGGCACTGTAAGTGTTATTTGTTGCCATTATAAATCATAAATATAGCACGCACACACATCATAACTGTCATAGATATCATAACATAATGATAGGTTACACAACATGAGCTACAATATAAAATCGAGAGAGAGAGAGAGAGAGAGAGAGAAAGAGAGAGAGAGAGAGAGAGAGAGAGAGAGAGAGAGAGAGAGAGAGAGAGAGACGTTTTATATGCTGATAAAACCCCTCTGCTCTGTATGGCGCTGACTGAAGCCGAAAGCTTTCAAAATGATGAAGTTTCAGAATGGTATAATCTTAAGTACCAGATAAGCGAAATAGTCTGAACACAGAAACAACAAGACACATAAGTGACAAAAACAAATAATGTGTAAGGAATGCCATTAAAAATACCGTAAAACATGCGTCAAGTTAATTCAAATAAACCATCACGTCCAAAAATAGAGCTGTAAGATATCTCGTCAAGACTTGCAGGTCTCAAATTACACGTACAGTATTATTGTTACATTCATATCAAACTCTTTTTACGCATTTTTCTTTTGCTCTTCCATCTTTTTGGCGTTGTTATCGATACAAATAAAAGCAAGAAGTAAAACAGACTGAGTTGGATTTGTCTGAATTTTATTCATCACCGACATTTACTCATTCAAAGTTTTAAATTCCCATATCATACGAAACACTCATTAATAATTTTATTGAAAGTTTTGTAACTCAATTGAAAACACCAGTTTTAACAGCTCTCGCATTCTTCCGATTATGAATATGTTTTCTATTTGCCACGTGATAGTTTGGAAAAATTGTAAAATCATAATTATATTAGAACTATGCTATTCTCTTGCGAAATTTGCGCAAAATAATGCGGTTTAAAGAAGGTTTAAAAAATGTAAATGGTTGTTAAATTAGTTACCCAATGTAGCACTTCTCTCATTCTCCCATTCTCGTTTGCCATGTAATTGTTAAAAAAGAAACGTTTTGAATCGGCTAAACTGAAGTGTTTGGGTACAGTGCTTATTTTGAATTGAAAGTAACGTGTACTTTTGGTACAGTATGGAAGGCCTACTAATTTTGGCTTAGGACATTGTTCTACACATTGTAAAGTTTGTTTGATTTTGCTTTCCGTGCTGTCTTTACTTTCACCGAGACGTGGGGCACCTGGAAGTTTTCACGGGAACTTGAAAAAAAAACCCCAAAAAACAAAAGATATCTCTAAAAAAGGTGAGCAAACTATTTGTAGGTAAAGCCCAGCTAGATCTAATGCCAGTCAAATTCCACCGATTTTCAATCAAAGGGACTAAATATTTTCAAATATTAATAAGCCTTCTGTAAACTTTTTTAAATGCTGTTGATGGTCTGAAATTGAGAAAAAAAAATTTTTTTTTGAAGATGAGCCCGCCATGCTGCCTGCTTAAAACTATTTGTACCGCCCTAGATCTCTAGCTTATCCGCCCTTCCTATGCATTTTGCTAGGTAGGCTATAAATAGATTAGGGTTTCTCCACTTTACTAGAACTCTAACATTTCTATTGGTGATGGGTGGCGACAGGGTAGCAAATAAAATTCGTTGACGCATCGCCTTTCAGTTGGCAGTCAAGCACCTCAGCGATAACGCAACCGATAACCCTATATAAAAATCAGAATTGGTAATATTTCCTCTATATAAGTGTTAGAACACTTATGGAAGGTAAAAATAGGATTCTAAGATGTATTGAATAAAGAGTCAGCGTGCTCGCCTTATTTGGCTTTTACAATTAAATTTTGCTCAATAGCTAACTTGTGTAGAAATTTTATGAACAAGGCTTAACATTTTGATTTAAAAAAAAAAAAAAAAAGATGAAGGAAACTTGAGTACAGTGTAGAATCTTTTATGATATACATGTATCAATTCTGGGGAAGAAATGTTAATTTGAGCGAACCTATGTCTATGTATCAATAAAAGTTAGAGGGACGGAAGAAGGGAGAGAGAGAGAGAGAGAGAGAGAGAGAGAGAGAGAGAGAGACAGACAGAGAGAGAGACAGAGAGATAGAGAGAGAGGGATAGAAACAGAGAGAGTGAGAGACAGAGAGACAGACAGACAGAGAGAGAGAGAGAGACAGAAACAGAGAGAGAGAGACAGAAACAGAGAGAGAGAGAGAGAGAGTAAGAGAGATAGAGAGTAAGAGAGATCATCATCTGAAATACTGGAGAGATGAAGAAAAATTTGATCTCATTGCTAATTAACAGCTATTATTGTCACATTGTCAGTGACATTATGAACATATTATGGTTTTCATTATGATACACTTTAGTCACGTCTATATTTTGCGATAAATATTAGTTTTTCCTTCTAAGTGTGCAATCTTCCCAAACTTAAGAGCATTATGCAGTACACTCATTGAGTAACAATAATGTTAATACTAGGATACATATTTGCGTAGCGTTCTGGCAAAACCCCATCAAAACCATGATCGTCCTATTTTCGTACTAAGCCCTTGTAAAGTCAAAAATATATGGGTCTACTTTTATGTGCTCTTTTCTTAAAAATTTTCATAACATTAGTTATAACCAGGACATCAGGAAAATTCAAACCTGAAAATGCAAACAATTATTAGATAAGGAATGTAGGGAAACAAAAACTTTGATATGCATATGTACCGGTTGAGTAGTGACGGTTACCTCAATTTGCTACACAACTGACAACCTTGAAATTCCTACTCATTTCAACATTGCTTTTCTTGTATTTTGTTTGCTTCGTGAGAAACTACAAGAGATAAACGATTGTGATCTAAAGTAAGCCTGAAACCAACCACTGTTAATATATTTGAGATGATTTATAGATTCGTCTCTAAAACTGATTTGCAAAAATTATTTAATGCATTTATTTAATACTTTCCAACGACAACCACAACAAAATAGCTCCATGCCGAGTCTATCATAATAAACCTTAAAAAGCATGTTATGTTATTGGTGAAGAAAGTTCAGGCAACATTTCCGACAAGCACGGTAAGGCTAATATTCAGGGATATTTTTGTTTGGTGGCCATGTTTGTTTTTTTTAGCTTTTAAAACTTTTGAACCTGCTGAATCTAACGTGTAATAGGAGTTTAGAAAGCTTGTGAAGAGATTAAAATGAAAAGTAAATTTAGTAAAATATGATGCTAGTAAAGATGCTATTGATTGATCTGCAAACCTGAAATATCTCAATTCCATTGGATTTAACTGTTGTTTCAACATCTACAATTACACTTACTGAGGGGCTTTTCTCCGCCAAGTATAATGCATATTTCTACAAAGGCAAAATATTGCCCAATTTTATCCAGGGAAATGGGCATCTCAGTAAAAATTAAAAACATGCTGTTGCATGGCTTGATCATAGAGGCCAATGAACTTGAGGCAGACTTGACAATTCAGTATTTAATATCAATTTTAAAAAGCACGGACCATTTTGTTACATAAAGATAGAGGCCAAATCAATTTTTTTTTTGTTGGCAAGACTTCAGTATTTCCCTCTAATTACTGTAATACAATAATAGCAGATGCCTAAAATTCGAATGGCCAGAGAAATTAAAAATATATTGAAGTAGAATATGGGATAACTGTAAGTTCTTGGATATGGATAAGTCCCTGTACAAAGTCTAAAACCAGCCATTTGTGTATGGCTGTGGCAGATCACAATTATTTCAAACATAAAGGCAGGAGTGAATGGAATGGATAGGGCTGTATATATAAAAATAAATTCAGTTCAGTCTTTGCTCGAAGTCATAAGACAACAGCTAAGGTTTAGAGGAAAAGCTTATTTAAGAGCAATGCCTCGAGGAATGGAGATTTCCATACAGTGTTGAGATAAAATGATAGACATGTCTGTGTGATGATTTAAAAATAATGACCTCATTATCTAAAGTGTCTCAAACTTTGGACTGCATAAGAAAGAAAAATATTTTATGTTATTTTTTTCTTCTTTAAAGGATTTATATTCAATGAGGAGTAGAGGTAGACAGACAATTTGTATTGAAAGTCTTAACTCACGGGCAGTAGGTAATATTAGCACCAACTACTGTCTCATGAGGTTAACTGGGAACAGGTATGAGGTGAGCAACATGATCGCTAATGTTTGTTCCAGACAGGGCATTTGAAAATAAAGATTCAATAAGTTCCTCTGTATGATTACAATACATTTGGGTCCCAAATAACAGACAACAGGATTTTACATGAAATGAGGGAGTAAACCAGTTTTTACAGGCCAACAGTAAATTTATTGGTAAAACATCATGGCTGTAACAGATCAACAAGCATATATGTGAATGAAAGTAAGATGGGTTCACATTTCATTGAGAAATTTTACAAAAGCTGTGTTTACAAAAGATCTAACCCGGTACTCGGAGCACCATATGCCCTACCACAAGAAAACATTTTTTTTTATGTTCTTGCATAAGCAATAAGTATAAATTTCATAGATAGTTTTTTTACACACTCACTTCACGTGAAAAATTTTATATAGCATAAATGAAAAAAAATATCACATGAGGTGAGATACATTAAAAAAAAAAACCAAACACTTTTTAAATTGTTACAAATATAAAAGAATATATAACTGCCATTAAAAGCAAGTACTGAGTACTGATATGGACTAAAAAGATGCTCTTGCAGTATATATATGGGTAGATGAATTACACTTACAGCAATGTTTTGCCTTCTACTGAAAGCAGAAAATCAATATCCTAAAGTTTGATAGCACTACTTAAGTGCGAAATATGGATATAATGTATTGAAAAAGAAGAAGCCCCTTAGAATGAGAAATCAAAGAAAATCCTCTACTTATATTAATTAGTTTTGTTGATCTAAATTTTGACTCAAGAGGCCTTCAGTTTAATCTGCAACGCCACTAATAAAATATCCTGTAACAAATAGAAAAAACCCACAAATCATACTTTACACATTTATAATTCAGGAGAACTTAGAAAAATCCTTCCCTCTATTTTTATTTTTGAGTGAAGAGAAATGTATAAAAATATTTTGTCTCTGTATTAAGGAGGAACATTTTTAAAATCATGCTTAAAAAACTTCTGAGGAAAGAAAAATTCAATATATTTTTTATTAAAAAAAAACAAAAAACAACAGAATATTATTAGCTATATTTGACTAACGAGAACTAGTCAAAATCCCTTTGTAGCAGTAATAAAAGAAAAGAAAGTTTGAAATAATTCTCAATATTTTAGAGAGAATACTCCTCCCCTAACATTTGGGTCACATTGTCTAATC
>BLXT01005122.1:62223-75734 GCA_019648995.1 Plakobranchus ocellatus
CCATGAAGAGTTTTGCTGTAGTGTGTCTCATTGCATGATGACATTACACCATATTTGCTTGTGAATAAAAGGATACATATCTAGGATACAGGCATAACCTAATCCTCAATAGTAGGTCTGAAGTAGGAATATTGTTATTTGGAACTAATGTTACAAAGCTGCCTGCAGTTTGCCGGCTGCCGCCTTGTCCAAGATCCAGATCACTTCACCGTTTGTTGGTCGCACTCTGGCCGCTGGCAATGGTTCATCACTTTTGCCCTCTAAGACTTGCTGGGTTTTCACAATCCCAAATGGAAAATGAATGATCGAAGGATGAAAAAAAAAAAGGAATACATTAAATAACTTAATTGGTCAAAGAAGAAAAAAATTATGCAGATGATATGTTTTTCCTACTCATTGTGGAAACAACCTGAATCATCTCCTCAAATATGACTTAAAATTTGGGGTAAATGCGGTCAAGCATGGATTCCTTTAATTTATTGGAACAAATTATTGTTTTAATGTTAACATGTTTGAAGCACTATGGGATGTCACTGAATAAAAACAATGTAACTGCTATTACTGTTCCTGATTGTCACAAACATGGACATAACAACTGTTCTCTTAACAAAAAAAGTAATTTTTGTCATTATTTTTTTACAGAGAGGTAGGCAGCAAAATAATGGACTTTCGGCTCAGAGGGATGGCTTCACCTTTATGGGTGTTAGACAAACTTTTAGACGTCATTAGGTGCAAAATCCACTAAATCTACTTTTACAATAACAGGATTATCAAAAGAAACCGTTTGTATTGCATATGTATAGTAGGTCAAATATGCTTCTGTAAAATTAATAAAATACTCCAATTCCATATTTCATTGACACAGTAAAACTTGACTAAAATTCAAAATTCCATTTTTTCTTCTTCTTTTGAAGTTTCATATTTCAAGCAACATCTAATGGTTCAATAAAATATTTTATCAAAATTATGGAAGCAAGAACGAAAATGACCTAAACAAAGCATTTTTTTTTACCCTGTGCCTCTTCACAAAACATGTAAAAGTAAAACCTATTTAAAATTATGCATTTTTACATCAGAACACAAATTTATATTGATATTAATATTTAAGCAAAATGTAACTTTGACTATTGAAATACATTTGTTGAATATTTTTTATCCATTAATGTACATAACAGATAAAAGAGGATTACAAAATACAATGAAGATTTTTAAACCAATTACAAGCTATCTTGTATACTTTTTATAGGCATATTATATGTAAATGCATGCACTCTCACCATCTCTTTACAACTTATCAATATTATAATATTGACAAACAAAGCCATTTCCACAGCTTTTGCACTCTCTACTGTCTCTTTACAACTTTATAATATTGTCCAATTTAAACAACAACACACATTCTTCCCTAACACACACACACACACACAGATTTCTGACCTGCACAATGTCAGCCTTGCTTGCCCCACACGAGGCAAACACACAGCACGCAGCATTGTTGATCACCGGGTATGTGAGGGTAACACGCTGAGGTGGTGGCTTTGGAGAATCACTGATTGGGGCATAGATCTTGCTCGCCTCCTGAATGAGATTAAGCATAAATAAAAATAAAATGAATAAATAAATGAAATTGAATTCTTTTTTTTTTTATTGTAGCCCAATTAAGTTAATTTATAATTGATATTGTATTTTCACATGTGTTCTTTCCCTGAATGAAACTTTTTTGATAAAAATTAATGTGTAATTTATACCTTTGATTGCATCAGTGACTCACACTTTATAAAGGGTTTTTAATATATCAATATACATTGAGGCAAAAGGCCCATACTGTAACAATAATCCCAATAGTCTTGTTTTACAAAATTTTCTGCTTTATGCTTTGCTTTTGACAATGAGGGAAGGAAAGTTTCAAAAGCTAAAATATTCAAATTTATCAACCAGGATGAAAAAGCTAAAATATTCAAATTTATCGGCCAGGATAGAAAAATCCATGCTGTACACTCAAAGATTCAATTAAAAAAAGGACAAATACCCACAATAAGATCCCACCAGAAGTTGGAGAACATTAAACTGTGGTGTGTGGAACTTAACTAACTTCTGCATCTACAGATCCGAATACTACTATGAAATAATGTGTGGGAAAATTTTCACATGAGAAAAAGAAAAGATAAGTTTGGAAGTCACCATAACTTGGTAAGGACTCAAGTTATCCATAATTTACTGAATAAAATACAAAATAATCAGGTGTCCTATAACTATCTAACAAAAAATATCTATTGTGCCTAAAACTAGAGACAGAGAGAGATATCCTACCTTTAGTAGAGGATGACCAGGGAACAAAGAGCAGGTATGTCCGTCTGGACCCATGCCTAAACTCAGCACATCAAATCTAGGAATTCCCTCTGGAAATACTGACCTCACTTTGTTCTCGTAGTCCGCAGCAGCTTCAGCGACTGGGGAAAAATTACTTCAATCAATAACATATCAAACCATGCTGCCTTATCTAGAAACATCCTTATGAGTTGCAAGTCACATATTAAACATTCAAAACTACAGATGCCGCCAAATTCTGCATTGCGTGTGCTTTGTGATTGTAAAATCTGGATAACAGAGATCTAGTTTTCTGACCCAAAACACTGGATTTCAACATGCATAAAAAGAGGTGAAAAGAAATAAAAATGGCCTAGGCTTTTTCCTTAAAGGTTATCAGTGACATTTGCCTCATCTGGATGGGTCTAAAGAAGTTTTTGAAACAGACATGACTTGCTTGTAGCAGATCAAAGTAAAGAAAAAAAAAGGCATTTTAAAAGATATAAATATTTTTCCTATCTTTCAGATTATTCTTGAAAAGGTTATATAATTATATATGTTTGGCTCAGAAGAGAAAAACGTACAAAAAAAATGGAATTCCAAGTAATGTTGAAGAAATGATCATTTGGACTGATAGAAACAAACACTTATATGGTATAGGCACTGCTGCTGTATGTGCGCTGCTGAATTATTTCAAAACAATCAATTTCATTGGTATTTGCTGTAGACTTGTTTTTTTTTTTTCTTGTTGTTCATATCTGACATAATACCTGTCACACTAAAATACCTATCAGCAAAAAGACTTTATTGATATGCACATTCAAATTTTATAAAAGAAAAAAATCACAAACATGCAAACAAATCCAAACTATGTTGAAAGGGATGCAACGAGCCTCTGCCAAAAAAGTAGTAAACACGGAATGCCCGAGCAAAAAAAAAAAAAAAACAGTTTTCAGCATTAACGGGGAAAGAATATTGCCTCTCCTTAATAGAAATTGAAGAACTCAGATGATCATAGAGACTAAAAAAGTCGGATTAAAGATTGAAGTAAGGAAAGTTGCATTGCTGATAAAATAGCAGCTGTGACATAATCATGAGAATATCAACTATTGCACTTTATTTTCTTTATTCATGTATTAAAGCAAACCTTAACTTGATTGTTGAGAAAATAGAGCGCAAAAAAAAAAAAATTCTTTACAACTTCATCTTTCTTTACAAATTTGTTTTCCAGAAGATTTAAAGCAGTTTCAAGTTGAATTTTGAAAATTTTAAGCTATTCATATGGCCTGAAAGTGAAACTGCAATCTGTCTTGATGAAAACTAGATACAAATAAATATATTAGTTCATCATTTGTTAATTCATTAGAGGCTAGAGTTGTTTAAAAAGCAGGAAGAAAAAAAAAACTACAAACTTTTTAGTTTAACATTTTAAGCACCATTAGACTCAACAGGCAATAATATGTTGCTGGAACTGTATATATATCTTTCATTCTATATTACTTATTGACCAGGCCCTTTTGTTCCACTAACCAGGTAACTCTGAGTTGAGAGCGAAGAAATAATCTTCTGAAATTGGGACTTTTGACATGAGATTAGCTTTATAGAAGGCATAGGTGCACTCAGGGTCAGAGAACGGAACAAGTCTCTCATCACAGAAAAAGATACGCCACTTGGACCAATCAGTGGATGCTTGGGGTAATCCATTACACAGGAACTTGGCTGCACTTCCCCCTGTGAATAAAAAATTACATAATTTTGATTGTTTATTTAGAAAATCCAAATTGATCTAAAATAAGAAAACTGGCCAATTCTTTGTAATTTGAAAATCAATGTAAATATATTATTATCTAAATTAGTTTTAGCCCATGTTGTACTTGGAATAGAGAGCTGTGGGTGTAACAGAAACCTAAAGGATGCTTCGCTCTTTCAGTGTATTTGACAGCTTTCAGTCTCACCCACTGTAAAAATAATCGCTACAATCATTTCAGCAAATGTTAAAGAATTGTTGGAATGAAAAAAAAAAGATCCACACATCCAGGAAATGTATTGACAATTGCTCTGATTGTATAGTTAAAAAAAAAAACCTAATGGACTGATGATGTTGTAAACATGAGGACAGAGCCTTTCACAAAGTACATGAAGAATTAAGGCCCTGGGGGGAGCTGCTCCTCAGCTATGCAAACTATCTCTGGCTAATGCAGACCTGGTCCCCTTTCAAAGGAAAATTTCCAGGCCAACCTGCAATCATCTATATGCTCTGGTCTTCATAAAAAAAATCATACATGGAAAACTGTATACAAGTTATATAGTAGATCTACACAGTTCTCAAAATATTCCAACTTTGTGGCATGAAGTGGTGAATTTGCACTGTTTCAAAAGTTACATGTAAAGATTAAAAATTCATACTTGTAAAAGAGCATTATAAAGATAAAGAAAAAAAAAACTGTTTTAATGTTATTATGATTGTGGAGCAAAAAAAAAGATTAGCCTCGGGTTTTGAAAAATGAGGCATTAAATTCAAGCAGATATCACTCTAACATGGACCATCTTTGAGTCATAGTAACATCAATGAGGATCTAACAAGTATGACTTAAACCTAGCCTATTTAAACAAAAAAGCGAATTCCACAAATCCAAAAATTCTTTTGTATATATATCACATACATTCTAGATAGATCTAATCTATATAGCTCATCATTTCTGACATTACCAACTACTCAGATTTACTTAGTCACAGAATACTAATGTTTCTTGTATCATGGCAAATTGAATCAATTTTTAAAAAGCAGTCGTTCCAAGATACAAGTGCCAGTTATTGAGTTAGAGGGTTCAATACTGGCTCTCTGCACCTGCTACATCTATTGCCTTTGTTTCAAAATGTATGTCTTTCAGTCACAATGTTCGCAAAAAAGATTTCCAATTATTCACACACAGCAATATTCTGATAAAAATCACAAAATGAAGGCAAATTTAGTCAACTGTTGACAATTTATAAAATTTACTTACAATAACAAATAGTTCCGTACTTAAACTATATCTATTAAAATAATGGGAAAAAAATGATCGCGTCAGATCATCATCTTGGATAAGTTTTTGTTGATCAATCCGTTTCTGCAATTAATTTTGATGTATATAACACAATTGATTGAAAAAAATTGTGTTTTATTTTCATGTTGTTAAATGGGTCTAGATCTAGGCTTACTATAATATAACAGGTTGATTAGCAGGCAAGCTTTCATCAACTATTCTTGTGTGCACATTGGAAGTATTGCCAAGACATAATTACATTGAGAACAGTTGGCCAATTAATTAGGCAAGAAAGGTAAAAGTAGTCAAGAACTTCTGATATATTTTATATATATTCTTATTTTCTTTCATGTTGAAGGTGGTTCCTCGATGGTAAAATCGGCACTGGTGGAGCACTACGGTCCCTACCTGGTCCACCTGAAGTAGTTGGCCATTTCGATTATTAAATCTAGAGATCTAGATCTAAAATATTGCCTCCAGTTCATCAGCAGCTGATGGTGTGAGAATGAGAATTATATTCAAATTTCCGTAGATACAGAGCCATCCGATTTAAGAAACATTAAATTACATAAAGACAAATATCATAAAAATAATAGTTTTCCCACCCATTGGCGTCAACTAATCGAAATGGCCATCTACTTTAGGTGGACAACCGATAGGGACCGCAGTTCTCCACCAGTGCCGGAAAATCCTTCCCTAGAATTGAGTTTGGCTTGTGTTGAGTTCATCTCTAGGCTTATCGGTACATAAGATTGACAAAAATTTTAACTGCGCTAACCTGAGACACCAAAAGTAAAAATTCCCCGTTCCTTTATAGCAGCATTTGCCTTTGAAATGACAAGATCACATAATTGTGCAGAAACCTCGGCCTCTGAAGCTCCGATGTTTAGTATGGGAGCGGCCATGTTGGGTGACGTATTGTGATGTTTACAGTGCTGTTCTAAAAAAATAAAAGATTTTTAGTTTACAAAACAAAACATGTCCAATCGTTAGAAACCTTGACAATATAGGAAATTCTTATATTTTTGTAATCTCATGAACAGTATTACAATTTGTATTGCAATTTTAATGATTATATTGTGTTAATAAATTGATACATAGCACAAAAATCAAGTGGTTACAAATAAGTTATATTCATTGCTTACAGTTACCTTTTTTTACTATATCAAATGCGGAAAAGAGAAGGGGGCGGATGATAACAAATGACAATAAGAACCCATGACTCGACTGCTCGGAAAACCTTTCATTTCACCCAGAGCAGAATTTTTTATTATTGAATTTAGTATGTCACTTCAAGGAGACAAACCTCTTGATACAGAAAATAAAGATGCAATTGCCAGAGGTCTTGTTGGTTTACTGAAGCCAGCCGTTGAGGAGATTGATGAACGTGTGAAAGGAGTAAGGTCAGCGAATACCCCTAAGATCAAAATTTCAACATCAGTACATCTACAGCCATATTCTAGCTCTAGATCTAGATCTAATGTGTTGTAAATATATAGTCAAAGAGCGGTCAATGACCAAAAATTCCTCAGAATATCAATTTGTGAGAATTAAAACTTGTTAAAATGGATTTAGCATGTGAAAAACCAACAGAAAAATGGCCTCCTGATTTGAAACTTTCAGGTGGTATTATTCGACAATAATACCTTTGTTATTTTGTGTTTGTATGTTTTTTTTTTCTATGGGAAGAACAACAGTTAGGCAAGACCTCCAAATGTGCACATCGGAAAAGTAAACATGATGAAATCTAGACTGTTCACCAACCTGTCATAAGATTTAATAACATGCAAATAAAACAAATTCTTGAGATTACTCGCAATTTAGTTCAAAATTAATTGCTGAAACAGACCTGATGAACTAAAACTTGGCTGCCATTATTCAAGATGAGCTCTGAAGTGATCGTTATTTTTTAGTAAAATTTTAAAAGATATTATTGCTTTTGGATGAAACTATTTGTAACAGTTGGTCATTCTAGGTAAATTTTTTATTATTACTAAACAGTTGACTAAAATTGCGTTCATTTCATCATAATCATAATTTCACTCACTTAACCTTCACATTCTCCCTCTGATTATAATAAACAAATTCACCCTAAAATTTGGAGGAGCCTTCTGTCAATGGATTGAATGTGCCACATTTACCAGGCCTATTGAGGAGTCAACAGAGTCAGAAATTAACAGACTGTATAACTCCACACCATTTTTTTATCCTTCCAGTTTGGGTTTTTATTTTAAGTCATTAACTTAAATCTGCAATCCAAGTCGTTATATAAATATGAGACAGCTCCATACATGATCAGATTTTCCCATGCTTTAGAATAAAATGCGTTGGTTTTGTGTTCTGGCAAGAGTCATCTCCAGTGTAACATTTTTATTGATGTTAATGCCATACAGAATATGCCTGGAAGATTGCTATTTTAAGGCCTTGATATTATTTATGTCAATACAGTCTCACAAAATGAGTCAAGTTGCTGATCAACAAGGACTACATTTTTTTGAAAACTTAATTTAAATTTAAAGAAGTGAAAATTATCAATTTGTTTTAAATTTTTATGCAGAAAAAAATTTTGGGCATGACGACTGAATCTTTACATAGAGAAATAGTTATTGTTATACCTTTCTAGTTTCAGGTCTTCCTTTTCAGTCGAGCATGTAAATAACAGTTTTCCTAACATTGGCATTGGAAATTTATTTGTATTGATAACTTAAGTGGCATGATGTTTCTGTTAAAAGAATGTTGTGGAACTTTCATTACCTATTTTTTTTCAAATTCCATTGGAAAATTCTTCAGCTATTTGATTTCTCTCTTTTTATCACAGAGAGAGCCAAGTGGAGCTACGGCAGCAAATTGATTCACTTTGTGAAGGTGGGTGTTTTTCTCAAACAAAAGAGAATCATAATCTTAATGTTTTTTAAAATCCCCTCAAATTGTTGTTTTTAAGGGAAAGATACCTCTCAAATATGGCTAGTTTTATATTAAACTACAAGGAATAAGCAATTTGAATACAATGTCAATGTTCATTGTAAAGCAGTTTTGCCCTATACTTGTATTTGATATAAACATCATTGAAATTTTGTGTTATATATATAACTTTGAATAAACTGGTTCACCATGGTTGCATTATTTCCAAGATGAATTATAGCTTTGCTTACAATGAACATAGCATACTTTACCTGTAAATTGGGATAAAAGGCTATGAAAAGGTAAAACAGATAAGGCTGAGGAAGTTGGTGAAATTAGGGGATCTTTTAAACAAGTTGGAATGCTTTCAGAGTAATCGTCATCAAAATCTTTTTTATTGTTTGATATTTGCGTTTTGAGATCTTTTCTCAACCCTAAAATCATACCATTATAAAATCATTATTTATAAGTGTTTTGCTGTTTTTTAGATCTAGACATAACAAAGAAATCATATATCAATCTTTCATATTCTCAAAAAATTTCAGTTTTGTGAAATCAAAATCCAAAAAACTGTACAAAGATTCAAAATTCATATTTGTAACAAAATATCAAAGAAACATAGGATGAAAAACTCATTTTTCAAACATTTTGAAAAAATGGAGGCCTAAAATTCAGTGGTAATCTAAAAAAAAAAAGGCATGCATATGGGTAACATAAATTCTAAAATATAGCAAATTGCCATGAAAGAGTAATGGTTTTTACAAGTGGCCTCTAACCATGTTAAACCATGTGAACATTTAGCAATGATTCATTGAACAGAAAATATATGTTTGAATTCAGAAGAGTCATTCACATATTCTATAGCCACATGCATATCATTAAACTATTAATCTTGTCATTCCCATTCTTAATTATTTTCCGCAAAAAAAAAAAAAATCGTTTTACCGTTTCCTTTGCAGATTTGAAGAAGATCTCTGAGAATGATCCAATGCCAGTAGAACTTGAGCCTTATGTGAAAAAGCTGAACAGTTCTCGGCGGAGAGTGATGTTGGTTAACAGCATTCTCCAGAATGTACAGGTATTTCACACACTCAATATCCCTGGCGATAGGTTCTATGAGGGCAAAAAGTCTTGAGATCATCAATAAGTGAATGAATGATGTGATATACTGAATTTTTGAGTCTCTTGTTTCTCTTAAATGTCTTCATTAATTTATCTTAATCTTGAAACCAAGATAACCTCAACTTAAAAAAGGCAAAAAATTTCTCGCAGATGATTTTTGCAAGACAAAAAAATAGGAATTGAGTCATAAAGAGTTTCTGAATTTTATTTTTCTTTTCTGCTGTAAACTCACACTCTACCTGTGGGCTATTTTGTTTAAGTGGGGGAAACTTGCCTTAAAGTCCCCAGGGACCTCTCTGTCACAGACATCATCCCATTTCCCAGCACCAGGCCTGATGAGGGCTGAAATGCCTGAGTTCTTTTGGCAGTCTTTGTAAACTAAGTTGGTTTTATGTCCCCTAAGCTTGTATGTGAAACTTATGTAAACCAACACTGTCATCCCTTTTACTTCTATGTCATTTCCTCATTTTTTTTTTCTGTTTGTTTTTGTTGGATGTGCTGATCTATTTGCTTTTTTAATTACTTGGGAAAACCTGTTTTTTTTTTTTTTTTCTTTTCCTGGCTTTTGTAATTAAACAAAAAGAATTGATACTTTTGCACTTCAAGTTGCTGTTAACTTTTTTTTCTTCTTCAATTTGATGTTAAATGTATAATTACAGATTACTCATTAAATGGTTTCAGATCAGCTGATTACCATACAAATTATATTTGCAAAAAAGTGGTAAGAACAATTTTTTTTTTGCATTATAAATGTAGAGATAAATTGATCACTGTGTTGATAATTTGTTTTCTCCTCTCGAACTTCAGGATCGTTTGAATAAACTGCACCATAACATTTCCAAAGAAACAGCAAGACGTAAAACAATGCTTGATCCTTCATCGCCGTCTCGCCTGAAATAATCATTGTACATATAATGTGTAGCACGTGTTCTCATTTCCATAATTGGGACCATCTTTTCAGATGCAATAGGAGAATTTTCATGGGGTAAAGTGAATTGATACGAGGGATTGCCAAAACGTGTGTTGCCATTATTTTTAATGTTTGAAAGATTTCCTACTAACCATATTTGTAAAAATCTTACTCGTTTATGCATAAATCTTAAGTTTCTGACTATAACAATCTAAAAACAAATGCTTTATTTACATAACTATGATGATAAAGTCACTGAAGAAATGGTCACCCAGCAATGCTTTGAACTTTGAATTCATTCACCCAAAAGTGAGAAGATCGAGACCAGGATTTACTGATGATATCTAACTTTACATGAATTATACCCTCACTGGTACTCATTTGCCATTTTTCTAGTTTAAAATTGGTAATTTTTATGTTCCGAAACAATATTTGGGCTCCACTTTTTGGCAATTGCTTGTATTCATAGTTGAGTTTTTTGTTGTTATTCCTTGTTTTTTCTAATTATGTTCATTTTTCTTTTTCTAAAAAGAGAAAAAAAAATAGTGTATGAGAAAAGTTAATTGGAAATTGAGCTGCTGTGATGATTAACGACTCTTAAATGTGACAAAATTAATTCTCTAAATGGTTTTCAAAAATTTCTTCAAGATGCTGCCTCAATCATATCATATCTTTATATCTCTCTCTCTCTATCTCCCCATCTTCCCCCCCCCCATCTCCCGATTTTAATGTATAAACTGCCTGCAGGGAAATACATGGTGCTGTTGAAATTTTGTTATTTATTGATAATAATAATTGTGTTTTGCAAAGAATTGTTGTATGTTATTGTGAATGAAATATTCGATAAATCTCTTAGATGATGTCTAAGACATGTCCTGATTAATTACATTTTGCTTATAAATGCTTTGAAAAAAAATTGTTGTTTGACGTGCATTTTTCTTGGGTAGAACATTTAATTTGAAGACTCTCTCAGATTCAACTTTGCAATCTTTAAGAAATGTCATCATTGGAAGTAAAGGAAAGAATAGTTTGAGGATATCGGAGATTTAAAATGTGTTTCATATGTTAATGATATTTGGATGGAAGCACCCAAACAGTGTGTAATACATTTATGCTTTGTTACAAAGCTAGATTTCTTAATCTTTTAACACTGTTAAAGCATAAGAATGCACATCTTCAAAAGAACTTTCAATGGCCAATGACTTTAACCTTCTGCCAGCTTAACAAGTCAGTGATATTGTCTTCATTTTTAAAGGTTGAATTAAAAGAATGTTGTTTTGAATTCTAGGGATGAGAGTGGATATTTTGGACCCAAATTCTTTAAGGAACCTGGATATATTTTGATTTTTATCTGATATTATGGGGCAACAAGGTCTCACATTTTCTCAATTTCATTTCTTATGTAAAGTTTTGCGTGTGCCCTTGCATACTATAAAAGGCCCAGTGTAAGTGTGTGAATATGCAAGCAAAAATTTTGCATTGTAGATCAATGCATAGTCCTCATGTAAGGTCAATTTCAAGATTAGATTGACAAAATTAACCAAGCTGAATGGAAGCACGCATTAAATATTAACCGACCTTACAAGTGACCAAGTCATCCAATATTGGTAACCTACTGAGTTGTTTGTTGGAAATCATCTTAAAGAGCAAAAAAATTCCATTTTTAAGAATTTTAACAAAAATTGTGTTGCACACCTCCTAAGATTAATTTCTTAATTTTTTTTCAAATCAACAACATAAAAGAAACTATTTTTTGAACCTTTTGATATTTTTTCTTAGATGTGTGTTTAGTGGTTGTTGGCAAGTGGCTTACTTTATTGTAGAGCGTCTTATTAAGGAACAGTTGTTGTCATTTGAAAGAAAAAAATTATGAGGTTTCTATTATGTAGCTTGCAGAAAAAAAAAAAAAAAAAATTTGATGTGAGCAGGAGCAATTAACAGTTTTTTCAGGATGAGAATTTTTTATTTTCTCCAAAAAAATGAGGGTGGTAATTTCAGACCGATAAGTCTAATTATAGTCAGTTCATCTGAAAGTCCGCTAGTTTATTGTGTTTCATTTTAATTTTATGACGCTGACACAGCCGAAGCTAAAGCGTGTAAATTGTATGAAAACAATTTAATGATTTGGTTTCAAAGATAGATAGAAGGGAAGGCTGTATGTCCAGTACACATTACATATAAATTTCTCAGGGAAGGTCAAAGTAAATTTTTAAAAATCTCTTTATGTGAAAAAAAAAAGTTCTTTTACTGTTTCCTTACCAGATATCAATTGTTTCTTTGGATGTGATTGTTGTGAAAATAAAGGCAAAAAGTTTTCATGTACCACTGTGTCTTTTTTAACTGTTTGTTCCAAGTTTGTGAGTATCTCATCTATTTTAAAGAAAATAGTGATGTTTTATGTCAAGATAAATCTTTTTTAGTAGCTGCCAAGCACCAGAAAAAGCCTGAGATCATTTTGTAGCAATTGAGTTATGGCTCACACAAAGTACTGAAGTGTGGATGTAAATTGCCGCAAGGGTAGTGAGCAAATTGTTCAGAAATAGAAAAACGGAATCCATTTCATTTGAATTGAAATAACTGCAGGATGATCTTCCCTATCTGATGGACACTAGTGATGGGCTCTAAGCTTACACAAATGTCCCTGCAATTTTCAAAAACTCTAGCCTTGATTCTTTCTTTAAGGAAACAAATGATGAAAAAAAAAACCTTGTGGTTTTTTTTAATCTTAATAATGCCGCATATCATCATTTCACCTTTTTGAATTACTTATTAATGTTTGGCCCGTCCAAATGACATTGAGTTGTGACAAAACTTGTATAAAGAAAATTCCAATGCATGCAAATTCCAACCTTCAACATGTATTTCTAGACAGGTTGTTGTGCATGGATAGAGCTCTTTGAACTTTCAAATGGGATTTTTAAAGATGTCCAATCAAAAGTTTATGGAGGCTACCAATTCATTTCTCCCTTCTAAAGTGCCTCTTACATCAATCAACACCTTCCATATCTTACGTGTGGTTAGCCCATTTTTCACATCTGGACAAGTTGTTTGAGTGATGCAATCATGTTTATTAAACAGGTTGTCGTACTTTTCTTTTCTTTTTTTAAATTTTTTTTTTTTATTTTGGATTTGTGAAACTAATATAATCCGTGGTCATTTATTAACACAATTAATTATTTATCCCTTACTGGTTAAAATGTTTGTTTCAGAATCTAAATATGGATTTTACTTTTTGACAAAATATT
>BLXT01005122.1:162203-176290 GCA_019648995.1 Plakobranchus ocellatus
GTATGTCTTAATTAGCTATACAACAACACAGCATGTCTTTCTATCGACACACTGTAATTCCTGTCTTATCATTTCAAACGTAAGGGGAAAAAAAATCTTTTCGTGTAATGCGCCAAAAAAGGAAAAGAAAACCAATTTCTGTGCCGACAAATGCAAACTGCCCCCCCCAATAGCAATATAGTTCAACAGATAATACATACTCCAACTGGCAAAAAACTGTACACATTGTTCACTTTGCTCTCTGATAAAAGGCAAGTAACTTTTTCTAGGAAAATGATTTACTCAGTGTAGCGTATTAAATACCTTATAAAATTATTCTTTTCTAGCAAATGACGATAATGATTCTGAGATAACTTTTGATCCCGCACTAATAATCGAATACACTTTATTTCTTACTTGTTATAAATAAATTTTCTTTTCTTAAACGATATTCAACAGTGATTCGACCCTGAAACACATACACACACACACACACAAATACGTACACTCAGGGTTTTTCGCTCTTAGCTCCTTATATTTTATAATAAGACACAACACACTACACGCCATCCAACATTTCGTAATGATTTTCCAAAACGATGCATGGTGTGATTACCTTGAACATGACCGCACCTTTACACACGGCCGCATCAGCCGCACCATGTGGTGCGATTCCCATCCATAGTCAACGCCAGGACACGCAGAGAATTGACATAAATTCAGAATATATATAATATATTCATTCTGATTGTTCAATAAGGATTTTATAACGAAATGTTAACCCTGTTGAAGTTTACCATTTCATTGACGGCGTCTCCGATCCATTGTTTGCAGTTGGCTTGAAAATTACACCTTTCAAATCGAAATCATAACAAATTTTTTTTTTAAATAGAAAGAACATTTATTCCAGATAAAAACTGAGCAGCCGCCGATACCGGTCGAGAGTTTCAAATGTACAGAAGTATTTAGGCTAACACAAATGCGGCAATAAACAGTACTTTCAAAAATTAAGAACCTTAAGATCTTTCAAGGTAATATGTTTCTTTAACTCTTAAACCGTTAAGTTTTTTTTCTCACACGAAGCAATCAGATAGGATGTGTAGTTCAAAACATAAAGGAGGTAGTCCCGGGGCAAATAAAGTAGTTTTGGAATAATTTGGTCAGTCTAAAATTCAAAACAAGGTAACAGAAACAACAAACCCATTGGACACTGGCAGCATCCAGTACGGTGAATCTTACAAACTATTGGACGCTCCCACCGTCCAGCACCGGTTTATGAGTTGATGCTGTTATGTTGGAACTTAAAGTCAATTTTAAAGGCCTTTCGTTTCANNNNCACACACACACACACACTCTTGTTGACAAACATCTTAATACCACCACCACAAGCAACAACAACAACAATAATACAGATAAAACAGTAATTTATAATAATAATAATAGTAACAATAATAATAATAATACAGTGTAAAAACAGCAGACTAACATGATGGTGGGTCATCGTGGTTTGAGGTGTAAATCAATCTTTCTATCTAAAAGTGAGTACTTTGTTCTAAAAAAAAAAAACAGAACTTTAAGGATAAGCATGACCAGAGCTCAAAGTTTTTACTTGTAACACAGCAAAATCAGCTTGATAAATCTTTAGCATCAATAACAACAACAGTAAATAAATGATAAATCAATATCAAGACGGTCTATTTCTTAGCAGACTAAGAACAAAGCATGGGACTGAAAGGTCTCTGAGTGAATGAGGAAGAGAGAGTTCAGGAGAGACAGATTTATTGACAGAGTTTTATTTAACAAAGGTTACAACGAATTGGCATAGGGCTCTTTCTCACTTGGCGCTCAATATAATACATTCTTATTTTGGAGCAAAAAAAAAAAGAAAAAAAAACGTAAAAGTGTGAGTATGTAGAATACAAAAACTAAGTTGAAAATAGGAAAAAAAAGGTCATTACAATACAATATCTATTTGAGAGACAGAGAGAGGGAGATTAAGTTTTCCCAATCTTTGTGTTTGGCTGATCTTAATTCATCTGGATCTAAAAACTTTAAAATCTTGATTATACATGGATCCAGTCTTTCAAATCCTAATTTGGCCCAACCAATTGACTGACACTAGATCAGGGCCCCGCTAAATGTGGATAGACTTGAATCTTGATATAGGCCCAGGTCTAGATCTACAATAAAGATGTAGATTTCTGGATCTAAATCTAGATTGATTGATATTGATATTTCAATATTAGCTTCATCAAAGCTCGGAACAGACAATAAAATAAATAAATTTCACTGACTGGCCTGTTGAAGACACTAACTGTAGGACCTAGTCTACACAACGAAATAAAATATGATGAGCAGTGGAAGTAGCGCAAAGGGTCTAGCCTAGAGTCTAGGGTGAGCAAAATCTAGCAGAAATCCAGAGGACCAGTTACGAGTTTTATTTTTACACTCACCAAGAGCTTCTTCCGAGACTTCGTACGACGCAGAAATTAGGATCCTACTACTTGGTGACAGAAGAAGAAGGGTCAGGCTCAGGTACCTCCAAAACATGTTTGAAAATTCCAAGTGCCGAAACCGTTACACGGGCTGAACGTCCACTTTGTTTATGTCGCCATCCTTCTCTGTTCCAGTTCTACTGTGTGTCTCGCTGGCATAATCACTCTCGCCAACTCTCGGTGGCGACCAAATTATTATGCGAGAGAGCCTGTCGGGTAAATATGCCAAAGGTCACGGGAAAACTTCCTTGCAAATCGGCAGAACCAAGAATAGCCTGGCCTGTGATAATTGTCTTTGAAAAGGTTTTGACTAATAAATGAAAATATGAAATATGAAATTTAAATTAGTTGCGTTGTTGTGTGAGGATGTGTGTGTGTGTGTTTTTCTTTAATATGACAAGTATTTTTTTTTTATTTATATGCTCAAACACACGTTTCATTTCGGGTAAAAATTAGCGTTTTATTACTTCCGAATACACACAGTACAAACATATTTTTTTATTTCAATTATAAGTTGCATCAAATTCCACTAGTGTAGCAATTACCAATCCTTGTCATTGTTCTTTGAGATATTATCAGTTACTGCAAAAATATTTTTTTAAATAATGCAACAGTTTAAAAAATTTTACACCTTTACACATCAAAACACCTGGCAGAGGAATTCCCTATTTGACGTCACAACACGGAAATGAAAACAATATGGAGGACGACGATGACTACATTTATCAGGTAAAAAAAGTTTTAAAATGTTATTTTTCTCTTTTAACTTAGGTCTTTGGAAAGTAAGAAATGCATTAAAATTAACGTGTTTTAATTTGTAACAGCATGGCTTCGAAAATGATCGCTACTCAGACTGAAACACATCGCTCAATGCAATGACGTAAACATAACACTTGTGTTGGATTACCGTCGTGAAAAACCACTTGTTGATTGTTGACTATGTAGATCTAGATCTAGATCTATATGTCGCCGGATTGGAACACTGGGAACGCAGGCATGATTTTTCATTTTGTATTGAATGCGACTTTTTACATTTAATCCACCCGTCTGGGTCTAGACCATCTCAAATTAAAAATAAGAAACTGCTTTTAAACTAAGACATGTTATGTTCCTATATATTGTTACACATTTTAAACTCGCATTCATGACCTCAAAAAACAGCAATTAGACTACTGGTGTAGTTGTATTTTTAAAGATTGAGAAACAATTTTGTATTACTATGAGGTCAATAATTATGACTTGAAAATGAAGCTTAGACCCACAGGCTGTCATACAAGTCTGGATACGTAAATATTATCTAGATGAAACATTGAAAATTTAGTGAGTGGATTTTGAGGCCATTCTAGTAGTTCTCCTCACAAGACCTGTTTGAACTTTAGGCCTATACAACATCTCTGCAGTGTATTTCAAGTTTTTATCATTACACGGCCATCCCCAACCCCCGATAATCGTATATTGGCCTAATGTTTTTCTTAGCTTCTATCGACAAAATTCACATAGTTTGCCAAATTTTCTACGAAAATAATACATTATAAATAAGCATGTAGTGATACTTTAAAGAGAAGCTAAAGTCTTGCCTTAACTGCCCTTTTCAGACTTATTTCAACATCACACTCAATTTATGGCTGATCTCTGAGATTTGTGTGTGTTTTATTCCAACTAAATTGGAGATTTAGCAAACATATATTTTTATATTCTTTATTTCTCTTTAAGGTTCTGTGCTTCCCAGAGCAAAATCTTTGTGTTATGCAATGGAGCACCAATTAGTTGAAATCAATATTCTCTCTCGTCATAATTTTTCATTGTAATAAAATGTTAAAGTTTGTCCATTTTAGTAAGGGTAAGATTAAAAATGAATTGAAGACTATTGTTAGTAAATTTGAAATACTGCACACTTTTCAATTCAACAATTTAAAAAAAAATTAACTTATAAGTTAATAATTATCGATTTGTAAATTGTTATTGTACTTGAAATATCTTTTAATGTTGGGTGCTCACCATAATTGTAATGCTAGTTTCCAGCTTTTACATATTTTGAATTATATTGTCAAATTTTTGGTTTCAGGGCGAAGTCTTAAAATTGAGTGAGAGTAAAAAGCGCTTGATTGGATCAAAGACAGATACTTGGAAACCCAAGTATTTGATAGCCCGCAAGAAAGGTGATAAATTAGTCTTAGAATACCATAAGAAGAAACCAAAGGTCACTAAAAGATCTGAGAAAACTCTAACAGGTAAGTGTCTTTAATTTTTACAACATCAATTGTGTGTCCAGAATTAACTTTTACATGATCTGTAGTCAATTATTTTGCTACAAAATGTCTAATTTGCAACTTAAATTTATTTCATTCTGTTTCAAGAGATTCACTTCGTTTTCGGATTTTGTTATCTTGGATACCTTTCTCATCGCCTCAATTATTATATTTGTGACTTAATTTGTCTTAAATAGTTATCTATCGCAAATGGTAAATTGCCACTTGTACAAGCAATATTTTTTATTAGCTCTCTTACCAAGCAGAATACAGTAAAAGTGGGATCTCTGAGTTCTCTGGCAGTGCTTCACTGCACGGTATGATACGATTGTCAAGGAAAAGTCTTTAAACAAGTTAGCTATTTCCATGTGAGAGAGTGATGTTAAAGGATAATGAGAAATATATATTGTTTCTTTGTAAATATGAGACTGCAAAAGTAATTTTAAAAGCCCACATTTGCTAGATCTAGTTGGTACTATAAAGGCTATAGGGAGGCAAATAATATAAATTGTGACTAAAATGCAATGTGGCAAATCATGAAGACATATTTTAATGACATATATTTGCATGAAGTCTCTTATCTAACCATTGTTTTTGTCCTTGTTTGTCTGTCCAGATACTTTTGAACTCACACCAAGCTACAAGGTTGAGAAACTTAGAAATGCTAGGGGCAGATCATTTGTTTGTGAAATTACAGCCACTGAATTCCACATCTTCTTGTCCGCTGATGCAGAGAAAGATATCGATGCCATGGTATTTTTACTGCAGGCACAAATCAGGCTGAAAGATGAAATTCAAAGTAAGATTTTACAATTGAGATTTATCAGCACCGGCTAAGTTAAATTATTTTATTGCTTCATTTTTTTAAAAGGAAAGAACACAGCTATAATCCTAATGTAATGTGAAAGCTCTTTGTTGTGAAAGAATTAACTCATATTGCTTCATGTCCTTAATTTCATATTTTTTTTACTTTTCCATAATGATCCAGGAAGGCTCATTAAGTTCTCTGTTTACCAACAAAAATGAGGCTGTTGTGGATGTGAGTTAAGGGTCAGAAGTTGATCAAGGCAGCTTCTTGAATTTTCAGTGTAAAAAGTTCTCCTCAATTTTAGCAGTACAATAACTTGGCAAACTGTGCATTTTACACTGTAAAGAACCAGCAACATTAATTGCCTTAAAAGCCAGTGTAGAAGATTTGAGGTTAACATTGGTATCTCTGAAACTTGCACATTGCTATTTGAATGGTTACACCCAACATAATCTGGAGAAAGCAGTAAAATATTCTGCAAAAATAATTAATTTTTATATACACCTCTGTCATAGTGGGGTAGTGTTAGCGTTAGCTAATAAAGTAAGTATGAAATAAATCTTTAGTATGAATTGCAATTTTAAGTGGGTTAAAAGAAAAATCTACTAATTTTAAGATGCTTTTCAAACATGACTTAAAAACAAAATACGTTATAATCTCTCTCTCTCTCACGTTGAGTTTCAATTAGTTTCACTATCCTGTATGGTATTCATTTGTAAATTTTGCCCAATCAGCTATGAGTCTGAAAACACATTCTGGCTTCCTTGATAATTATAATCTCTACTTGCCATAATTATGCTTTGGCCACATAATACACCTTGCCCTGGACATTATTTGTCAAAGCTTTTTAAAAACTTTTGCTTTGATTGCATGAAAGGAATATTGTGCATGTTTTTTGTCTTTGAGTTGTGTTGATAGATTTCCTCATCTTCTTTTTTCTCTGTCCGTCTCCAGAAGATGTTATTGTTGTCATCCCAGAGGATACAGAATCTCAGCAGAGGATTGGTGCAAAGGGAAGCAAATGCATCCTGCATGCCTCACCATGGGGACTAACTCTTGCTTTAGAGGTAACTTTAAGTCCAAGGTTCAGGACTAGGAAGTTAAGATTGATACCCATACAAGTTTGCTCAAATGTGCCCACACTCAGTTAAAACAAATATTAAATTTTGTTCCAAGTTTACTAGTAAATCAATAGGCATCCTTCAAACCAAGTGGCCAGTGAGAAAATTCTTAAAAGGCTAGAAGCACTATCAACTGCATATTTAAGGCAAAAAGTACAGGTCTCTGGTTAGTTGCTGTATTTGCTATATGTGCAGTGTCACTTAAAATTAGATATTTTGAAGCAAAAAATGCATTGGAAAACGCCATACAGTTTTGATTGAAGTTTTCAAATTTAAATTTTCTTAAAAGGCCAGGGGTAGGTTAGCAATTCTCATTATAAATCTAATAACAGTGGGGCTTGCAATTAAGGATGCATTAACTCTGTTATACCTATGGATCTGTTTATGCTACAAAATGTCTCTTTTTGTTTTCACTTAATTTAAATTGTTTGTTATACGAACTAGGTATTATATATATATATATATTTTTTTTTTGTTTCTTTTTACAGGAGATACATTTTACTTTTTCTAATGAGCATCTATTTTGCAACTTTTAATCCTCTAGAGTACCAGGTCCCTCCTAGCGCAGTGGCCCTTGAAAAGTATACGCTACTATGAGACGTCAGGCCGTGGGAACTTCAACATTGAGGCGGGTCGCGTGGCACCCATGGGGGAGGGGCTGTTTCAGTTCAGGACACAGTCTGGGGAGGATGATTTCATGTATGACCTGGTCGACAGCTACATCATCAACACACTGGACAGGGTCAAGGTACTTTTTGCTGCTTCCTCCCAAGGAGTCTGTGTACAATTCTTTTTTCCTGAACTGATTGGTATAATGTTGTTGCTTGCAGGAGTATTTCTAAACCACCCCAATAGTTCTTTACTTTGTATCTTTACCGGATGAGCCTCTTTCTAGAAGCATGGCAAATGGTCCTTGGGCTCTCATTTGTTCATTGCGTACAAAGTTTCCTCTGTTGCTATTTTTTTCTGCTTGCAGACGTCAGTTTTAATGCAGATATAAATTTCAGCCTAGCAAATTAATGTTTAAAAACGATGGTTTCTGATGATTTTTTTTTTGTTAATTGTTTACAGTTTGATATGTCTTGTCTGTAGCGATAAAGCTGCCTTCCACCTTAACCCAAACCTTTGTGCCTTCTACAGACAATTCAGCTTTTTCCTATCTTATCTTTCCTGTCTTCACTGTTTTCATGCACTGCTCAGGTATCAAATATTTCATCTTCATATTGACTACACTCTAAGTATTCTTAAACATGTAAAGAGCAACTTGCGATGCTTGCATCTCAATTTTATGGTCATTTTTCTTCAATGAAAATATAATTGAGCACTGTCATTAAAAATGAGACATTTTGGTGGGAGAAGTAAATGCGTCCAGCCCATTTCTAACTGCCAGCAATATAATTATACATAGGCAAGGTAGCCACTTATGAAGCTGTGCAATCAATATAAACTCTTAAGGTCTGAAGGAAGCAATGACAGCTGGGTTATAATATAAAGCAAAGGTAAAGTTAGCAGTTGTCTTTTAGAAATCGTATACAGCAATACTCATAAAGTATACCAACATTAGCAAAATTGTATTGGGGAAACATAAACAGTCTTATTTGCTTGTTACATTTTTGTTTTGTTTTTGTTTTTTTTTTTGTGTGACACTTAAACATTTATCTATACTTTGTGTGCTTTGATAACGGAATCTCATCGAGAAGAGGTGTAATTGTAGTGTAATTTATGTTATTTCTTTATTTCCCCCTTGATTTGCAGCCCACGCAGAAAGGCACAGCAGAGGAGATAGAAGAATACATGAGAGAGCACGACAGTCTGCACTCGCTCACCACTCTCCGCCTGTGTACACCCAGGTCACCTGCCATCAGGCGTGTGCTGAGAATCAACTGGAACATTTCCAAGGATCCCACAGGTAATAACTTTTATCTTGTTGGTTGGCAGTGACCAGAAGTGAACTTAAGGGACACAGTTTGGCCAGAAGAACTTCTCCCATTCCCCACTTTACAGTAGAATGAAGAAACTATTTACAATATTGCAGCAGTTTTGGAGCTACGCAGGGCACTTGAGTGTTCCTCAGGATAAATGGGATTATACTGCTTGTAGGTCTACTTAGTTTCGTAGGAAAGAACTTCTCTTACTCCCAGTGTCAGTCCCATAATATTTGAACATTGCATTCAACACAGAGCAAAAAAAGATTGTTCAGTTTGTTTGGTTTTTTTTTTTATTTATTTTAAATACTTGTATAAACATCTTTAATCATTTGCATGGTTTTAGAGGATCATCATATCTGCATCCAGTCTTCAGCATCTTGGAGCTCACAAAGCACAGATTCAGGCTACATCACTTATTTAAAATGTGTGAATTATTATGTGTGGTTCATTTGAAACAGTGTCAAAGCATATGATGCAAAATCCATTGATCTAGCATTTGCCTACACAAAGCTCTGAGGTTTACATCAAAGTATCGTATCTCAAAGAAAATGCCCTTATAGGTCTATAATAAGTCCCGGTTTTTGACAGCAAAATATTTAAGACAATTTTGACAGGAACCTTGTCCAACTGGACTAAGTCTTGTATTTATTGTACTTAAAGAAGAAAAAAATGAAATGAAAGGTCAAATTTAATTTTCACAGTATTTCTGTTGTGGTTTAGATTAAGTTTTCAACTCACTTATTTGGCTTGCATATGTCTGTCTATCTACTTTAAGAGGGTAACCTCACTTGTTTGAAGTTAGAGCCTAAAAACTCTTAGTCCTGCCATTCCTTTTTTCTGAATCTTTTTTTTTTTTTATTATTGTAAGCATAAGCGTAGGCCCACACTGGAGGCGATGCGACTTGTCATGGCTAACTTGAAGGACTGATGTCGCAGTTACTGTGCGCTACCCACCGACAAGTTAGCCCGACAATTTGCGTAACAAGACTGGCCTCGTGGTTCGCGCGGCAACGGTCGCTAGAATTATGCGTGGTCACGTAATGGCACCCCCCTTTCCCTTATCCCACAGGGCCAGTGACGTAAGACCAGGTTGTAAAACATAAAGGATAGCTCCGACGCTCCGACAAGTTACCGACTTGGTGTGCGCTCGCACCAAAGAAAGAGAGTATTTCAAAACATGTATTGTTGGACACGTGAACTGCTGCCTCCAGTGTGGGCCTACGCTAATACAACTTTCTTTGAAGACCTGCTTCTATTCAGATAGAAAATCTGATGTAACTCTGTTTATCGTCCAAATTGTATGCATTCCAGCACTGCTTTTCTATATTTTCTCCATATTATGGCAGTTTTACTGTTTGTAGGACCCATACTTTATTTTTCTCCCATTAAATTTTTCAGACCTCAATTGCTTTTAAACTTATAAGCCTAGTCCAACCAATGATTGTCCAATATTTTATAGGACTATTAAGAACAGTATGACTTTCATTCTGTTACAGACGGTGAGGACGTCTCTGTCAGAAATTCTCACTCTGGGAGGTCAAGACGCTCACAAAGGTAAGACAAAGTTGATGGCTTGTCGTTGAATGGAGATCAACTTATTGTGAAGCTACCTAGAAAAAATCAATCACTAATCACTTTATGGACATATTGAGCCATAAACATGAAGTATAAGCTTCCAATGTTCATTGTAGAGAGGAGAAAAAGTGAAAAAAAACCATTTCCTTATCTCGATTCTTCCCTAAGATATTCAAATTTGATTAGAGTACTTTTAATTTAAGACTGAGTTGCAGTTTTTGAAAGGACTCTGTTGTAAAAATATCCAAAGGGATTTATGACTGATCTACCCTAGTAATCTCACAGTTTCTATATTGACATTTGTGTTAGAGCCACCACAGAATGAGATGTTTTACAGTAAAATCTGCCATGGAAAAATTAGATTCTATGCTGCCTAGGGGGCATTAATCATAGATCTGGAGTAGTTCTAAACATTGCAAAGTTTTCTCGAAGGTTATGTAAGAATTCAGGTTAGGGAAATTGAGAAATATGACAACTGTGCTTGTAGATTTTACACATGGTCTTACGTCAATATATTTCCCTTCCTTCTCTTGTTTTACTGCTTCAGTTCTCAAGTGTCATCGAGTGGGGCACCTGCTGCAGCAATTCATCCTTCCCCTTCCCTCTCCTCTCGAAGTGGTCAGTCAGTCCAGTCCTCAAGCCTGGTCATAAACCTTGAGAGGCCAGGTGACCAGCTGGACAGCAGAGGAAACAGCTTGGACAGCCGAGCTAGCCGTAGCAGTGAAGACAGCTTGGCAGGACGCCATGTTGTTACAGAGCGTCCGCCTCCACTTCCGTCACGTGGTGGAGGGGGTGGAGTTCCTCGCAGGAGCAGGCGGCGCGATCACAGCATTCCTCGGAAGGTTGATGTTGTTGGATCACAAGACGCCGGCCACCTCTCAGAGCACGATGCTCGATCTATAACTTCCTCTCAGGGTAACACATCTAGTCCGAGGCTGTCGATATCATCAACATTATCAGCAGCATCATCAACTGCCTCCCCACGCCGCCATTCGAATCCCTCCACCATCCTGCACAAAGTTGAGAACAGCGACAGCCACATCATGGGCAGCCTGTGCATCAACACAAGCATCGCCAGTGGCAGCAACTCCCACAACACCGAGTTCTACAACCTGAGCTCTCCCAACATGAAGGTTAGGGTGTCAAAGTCACCTGTTGTGAGTAGGAACCCAAACAAAGTGGGTCGGGCTGAGTACTTGATGTCCCTCAGCCAGAGTGGGGTGAAGTCTCCAACCTCCCCATCCCTGTCCACCCATTCATCCATCCTAGGGGACCAAGGTGATCAAAGCTGGGCCCTGGCCACAGCTCGGCCAGTCACAGAAGACGATCACCGAGAGGCTTTAGACTATCTAGACGCAGTTGCAAGAGCCAGCCAGCAAAAGTATGGCAGTCAGCAAGGCTCCATCGACCGTCGCTGGGGTAAGATAAGCCGACAGGTCAGTAGCAGTGACCAGAGCTCAGCCAGCGGCACGGACAGTCCCAGTGCTGGAGGGGGCAATGGGAGGAAGATCAGCGGAGGATATGTCAATCTTGCAAACTCATCAGCATCTCCCAGTGTGGCTGTTTCACTGTCCCCACCACGAGAGATTATCCACAGCAGACAGAGGTCAGCCCCAGAAGCCATGCTTGACGGAAGCTCAGAATTAGACTCATCATTTGTAATGGCCAGTCCTCATGATGACCAATCATTAATTCCCCCTCCGTTGGCTCCGAAGCACAGCAGGCAGCATTCAGCCGATGCATCTGGGCGACCTGCGTTCCTCGGTTTGGATCCTTCAGTGGAAATCCGTCCAAAGTCGGCTGGGAGCAAAAGGGAGGGCTCGTCCCAATCAAGCGATGCTTCACTTCTTAGCCCTAATTCAGAACAGTTTGGGTTAAGGTCTCCAGCAGAGAAAGAGGCGGCACGGAGGCAGCTCAAGGGCTTCTCTAGCCCTGAGGAAGCTACAGGCAGTGCAGTGGCCGAGTGGATGGTCTCGGCCAGCTGTGAGGATCTCAGTGACCACATGAGGACCGTCATCTATGACGGCTCGAGCAGTGACTTTCATGATCAGGGTAATACTTATGATGAGATCGATTCAAATACAGTGGGTGAAGACAACAATCAAATTTCTAGTTCGTCTGACAGTCGTACATCTCACAACCCCTCTGATAAACCACCACTTCCTTTCACAGGCCTTAAAAAATTCCAGAACAACACAGATTTTGGAAGGGACCGCAGCAAATCTTTCGGTTACATAAACATCCCTAACGAGCCACCTACAAACAGCAACAGTAGTGCCAGCTCAAAGCCTCAGTCCTCGGCCCCCAGTGCTCACTTGATACGCAAAATGGTCAATGCTCGAAACAAGCAGGAAACGTTACGCAAATCCCTCTCAAATCCAAACTTTCTCAATCTTGGCAGCAAAGAGCACCTCTTCATCCACAAGTCAGCTGGCTTCCCAGGAGGCAACAACAAACTGGCTCCAGTCCAGAAACAGCGTAGCAGATCTTTTGGCTCTCTCTTCTTCCCAGCCATCAAGAAAGCACTGAGCAGAGAAAGCTTGGGCAGCCGAGGGAGGAGCGTCACTCCCGAGAGACGAAGCAGCAACAGCCGCAGCACCACACCTGAGGGCCACCGCAGCCGAAGCTTTAGCTTCCGCCGTAGAAACAGCGAGGGGAGCAACAGCCGCAACAGCAGCCTGAAGAGACGAGAAAGTTTCCATGGTCCGGGAGAGATGACTATCAAGGGTATACGCATGACAGCACGAAGCAGGTCTTTTCGTCGAGTGCGAGGGGCTAAGTCGGTTGAGGTCTTGTCCAAATCTAATGACAGTGATGGGAATGAAACGAGTAGATCTGCTACTGACGCTGCACCCAACACTGTTCCCAACAGCTTAGCTGATAGCAGCACAGATAATCCAGATTCCATACCACCACCCCTGCCAAAAGCAAGAGAACACACTAAGTCCACAACAAGCGCCAGTAGACTTTCATCATCAGCTATGTCAGGGGCACCAGAATCAACTGTCTCCACGCTGGTTTATACCACTCTGTCTTTCACTCAGCTTCCACCTGTGCCACATCCTGACGTTCCACCACCACTTCCTGCCAGGAGGAAAAGCGAACCAGAAAACTGCCCCCCTGAGTTGCCGGCCAAAGAGCCAAGGTCCAGCACAAACAGCAAAATTTCGAACTACATGAATCTTGGAAATAGGAAAAGCAGTAACCCCAAAGAAAGTGCTGATTCAAATAGCCCTTCCCAAAAGAGTATCGGCAGTGATGATCCTGCTGTTTCAAAAGCAAGGAAACCAAGAGTGAGTGATATCGTGGCAAGGATAGAGGACAGCGCCAACAATAACTGCCCCTCCCCCAAACTCAACAGAGAGAGAGTGAAGAGCTCGGGTCCGTCTGCTTCTGTTTCAACTCACAATGATGGGGTTTCCGTATCAAAAGCAAAACAGGTCAGGCAGAAGATGAATGCAAAGGATCAAGCGAAGACTGAGCATAGAATTTCGAACAGGACAAAAACGGATGGCCCTTCCAAGCCTTCGCCAGCATCTGCCAAGTCTGAATCATCAGAGATGAATCAGACCAGCAGAAATAGCCAGGTTGGTCAAGTGAGGTCAAGCAATGGCCCAAAAAATGTCAGGGTGATTCAGCGTGGCAGCAAAGGAGATGTTCAGGCAGATTCTAAACCCAGCTCTAGCCAGACATCCAGTCCTTCTACAGAAAAAGTTATCACCCCATTTCAGCCAATCCCATTCAAAAGACAGACAAACGGCATTAGTCCTGTTAAGCCGCCTTTGTGGTCATCGTCGTCCTCCGCCGGTGCACATCGTGGTACGAAACAGACCAAATGATTCGTTTGATGCAGACAATGAAATTATCTCCCATACTGGCTTTCTTTCTCGTTGATATTTTTTATTCACTTTTTTTTTTTTTTTTTTTTTAAG